>JAOQMS010058576.1:0-26400 GCA_027563885.1 Erythroxylum longipes
ACCTAGCCTTCCATATTTAATTTTATGCTATACGTATTTACCACCTCTTCCATATTTTTCCTTCTGCTTAGCTTCCATGCCTGCCTTGCTCCTCTGCTTTGCGTCTGATCTTTGTATTTTCTCCTTGTTGTGCCGCCACTGTCCCTGCTAAAACAATTTAATTCTCTCCCACGTTCGTCTTCGTTCCTGCCGCCACTGCCAAAACAAATTATAAAACTAGTTAATAATTCTCCTTAAAACCCTGCAGCCTTCTATTGATAACCCCCGAAGGCATTATCAGTGTTTTTGTTAAAAAACGTACGCAGTAGCATTAGTGCATGCGTTGCAGCGTGAAACGCAGCATAGCATTTTCTTTTTTTTTTTAACAATTGATTTTCAATTTGTTTTAGAAAATCTGTCTTTTTAGTCTAAAAAATATATCAATATATCCAACCTAACAGTTAACACAAATTGAACACAAATTGAACATTTTATCTTAAAAATAGGATTGAAATCACATGTACATATATAAGAAAATATAAGAAAATTCAATCCTATCAATCCCTATACTTAAATGTTTGCTTGTCCTAAAGCAAACAAAACAACAAACACAAAGAAATTCTTGCAGCACACATTGCAGTAATAAGACAATGGCTTCAACTTCATGAAATTAACTTAATTTTAAACACAATCATTCGATTCATTTCAATCATTAACATGCCAAATCCGCATCTTGGGCCTTTGAACTACATATACATATTAATCCAGACTCAAGTGTTAAATTGTTTACCCTTTTCAATTGCACACATCCATTAATAATTCTTTGGTCATTCAACCTTTATAACTACTCCTAAGTACGTTTTCATGAAAAGTCAACTATTACAAGTTCGGTAGGTTTTTATTCGAAAATACACATTTTTTTATTTACTTTTTGTGAACATGGACTTAGTCTTTTTATGCGAAGACAAACATTGGTAATGAATGTCGATCCGGTTACTCGACTAAGTTATGTTTTTTATTAAGCTGCTTGGTTGGAACATCATTATAGCCTTTTCACTCGAAGGCATACATTTATGATGTGTGTCGATCTGGTTATATCATGTTCTCAACTAGCTACTAGCTCTATTCATAACCGGAAGTCTAGCAGAATAGTTATTTATTTAGCAAACAAGTTGCTTTAGCTACTCGTTTCTATGAAAAATACTAGTAAAGCTACTTAAGTCAAAAGGCCTCAAATTATGAATGAATATGACAATTTAGAGGGTGACAAACTCACACTAAATCCTAATTAAGTTGCATATTTAGCCAAAGACCCTAATTCACTAATTTTGCGAGCTAATGATTCTTCACAACCTAATAAACTATGTTTAAAATTAAATCAATTCTAATCCATCTAAGCTATAGACACATTCACACAATTTACAAAATGCAACCTTACAACTATCGTACAATAAGCAAAATCACACTAAAAGAAAAGCGCATAACCTTCCCCACAAGGGGACAAACAAACACATAAGGAGAGAAGAAACATAAATTAAAGTAAAACAAAAAAAATGAAGACTAAATTTTAAAAGAAAGGGGGTTAGAACAAAGCCTCATGGTGATGGAGGTAGGGATAGATGGCAATTGAACGCCCTAAGCCTCGAAATAACGATGGATATAATGTATGTCCCGGCTCTGACATCGTTGAGTTCGGGCCATCTCCTTCATCCTTCTGGAGTTCTTCGTAAGTGTATCTATAATTTCCTTGGTGTTTGCGGAGATTGTATCCAATACTTTCTTCTAGCCCAGTTCTTCTATTTCTTCTTCTTCCTCAGATTCCTCGCTGGTCGAATCCTCTTCTTGTTGTTACTGAGTACTTGAACTTGCTTGACCACTCATGCCCTTCACGTGTGTCTTGACACTAATATCTTAAAGTTCCATAATATGGGATTTTAGCTCACCATAGATGATGCTGGTTTATGAATTCAGGACAGTAGACTGTGAGTCCTTTGCACTCAACTTCATAGTGATTAGCTATGGCCAAAACAAAGTAGCCCATTCCTAAGTTGTTGCTCCTTTTCTTTTGAGCAACAATAATGGCATTAGAGATGTGGGTGGTTGTGTAAACTGGGATGCTATGATCCATGCACCATAACATGAAAAGTTGTTTCATCCAACATTTGTTGGTTTTTGTTTTGTCAAACATGGTTTGACACATGAACTTGTGCATTAACAAGTGTTTGTGGCTCCTAATGATTTTGTTGTGTGCGTTCTTAGCGTCGAAATGCTCTAACCTAGTTAGTTCAGTCCAGTAGGGGTTAACATAGAAATCATCGTGCTGATCTACTATGGACGACTCGAGGAAATCACAAATTTCATACAAAGTTTCATAATCAAACCCATAAGGTTGTCCCCGTAAACTAAACCACAATTCCCTTGGTTTGTTGGATTCATACTAAAGGGATGTAATTCTAAGGTAAGTTATTCGTAAACTGGGAATTGAAATTGAATGAACTGACCCCATTGAATTTTTTCTTCTAAACTTTCGACCTTGTCTCACAATTCTAATCTATCTAAAGTTTCAAAATGAAAATACTTTGGAACCATAATTTGTTTATTGCGAAAAGAATGAAAACAAGTACCTTTCTGATCTGAGAAGATTGGGAAAGGTGCTTCGTAATTGGCCGCCCTGTTTCTTTTCCCTCGTCCCGAGACTTGGTTTTGCCCTACTGATTGATTGTATCTTACTGTTTGATTGATGTGACATACTGGCTTGCAAGTCAGTAGAACTTAGAAGAAACTAGAAGTTTGAAATTTGGGTAGAGAGAAGTGAGAGTGTTTGGAGGTTTCAAATTTGGAGAGATAAAGTAAAAATGAAAGTGAGTGAAAAAATGAAGTTAGAATAGAATATATAGGTGATTGGAGGATAAAATGGTAAAAGTTGATAATGACAGTCGCATGTCCCCTTTTTTTACCTTGCCGCAGGCCACGAATTTTCCACCAATTTTTTCATTTTTTCTTTCTTTTGCTCTTCTTCACTTTCCGAAGTCATTTCTTACCTCTTTGTGGCCCTTTCACCTCTCTTTGTGTACTTCATCGATCATCAAATTCATATCGAATCTTTATGCCTTCTCGATTTTATTTGAAAATGAAATAATCTTAACAACGAAATTCAAACTTTCTAAAAAATTCAAAGGAAATAAAATTCCATGAGTTACCTCCCATGCAACACTTCTTTTAAAATCGGTAGGTCAACGCTCTTTTTTGCTCATGATGTTTCAAATGAATGGTGCAATGGTAGTGCAATCACTAATCTCATAATTTGCATATGAGCTACTATGTTACGGATTCTACCTTCCTTGTGATTCTACTTCCTTCGCCTTCTTGTATGCGATCATTTCTTTATGAATGCATTCCCAGGATCCTCAATATATTACCATTGTCCTTAAGGTTCGGTTTCTTTGATATTAGTTGGAGGTAAAGGAGAACTGTTGTCTTTCTTTGATACTTTGAAGGTTATTTACTGCTTTCCTACCCTCACAGTTAATTCACCCCCATTAACGTCAATTATTGAGCGAGCAGTGGCTAGAAATGGTCATCCAAGGACCATAAGAGTTTCCACATCTTCTCTAATATCCACTATGTAAAAGTCTGTGGGAAAGGTAAATTTATCAATTTGTACTTACACATCCTTAACAATCCCCTTCGGTTGATGAACTGTTCTGTCGGCCATTTTTACTAACATCTTTATGCATTCTAACTCTCCTAACCCTAACTTCTGACTAAAGGTATAGGGCATCATATTGATACTCTCTCCTAAATCTGCGAATGCCCTATCTATGTTGACTTTATTGATACTGCAAGGAACGTAAAAATCCCCTGGGTCCTCTTTTTTCTTTGCTATGTTAGGGTTTTCTTCCGCTATGTGCTCCTTAACCTTCTTCTTAACTAATTCCTTTAATGTGAGCCTCATTTGCAGTTTTTCCGTTATGTCCTCAACCTTGTTTGATTCAACCTCTTTTAAATTCCTCATTGCCCTACTTGAAATTGACTTCCGTTGAGCTATAAGAGGGTATGAAATTTCAGGTTGAGGTTCCTTGATTGGCTCAATTACGAGTTCACTTAGAAGTAATTTCATAATTACTTGTCCTTTTCTTTTATCTCTATCTTCCTTCACATGATCAAGTTCCTTTTCCTAGGTTTGAGTGATGGCCATGATTTGTTCCTTTGGGTTAGACTCGGTATTGCTTGGAAGGGTTCTTACATTCCAAGTAGATATTGCCGCCGTTGGTTGACCTACTTGGACTTCTAGATTGCATATTGAAGAGGCGTGGTTCTTGGTGACTTGCTCGAATATGCTTTCAAGCCTTTTGTGTGCATCCCCCATGCCTCCAATTTTATCTAAAATCTTATCCAACCTGAATTCCATTGAGCTTGGTTTATCTTGTTGCAAGCCTGATTTTCCTTAAGGTTTGAACTATCCTCCAGCATTATTTGTCCAAGAGAAGTTAGGGTGATTCTTCTACCCAGGGTTATAGGTATTAGAGTAGGGATTGTTTCCCCCTCTTCGTCCATACTGAGCTCTTATATAATTCATTTGCTCTAGATCGTTTTCCTTCATCAAGTAATAGTCCACTGTATCATGGTCCATTTGTCTACAGAGTTCACACTTGAGTTGCACAGCATTAACCAAAGCTAAGGCTGAAAGCTTTATATTGATGAGCTGTCGCATCAAGTTATCAATTTTAGCTTGCATTTCTGCCATTTGATCAACAACTACAATTCCTTTTTGTTCACGGAATGTAGTAGTTTGTTTACTCTGGTCATTCATCCATAGGTAGCTATTACTCGTTATCTCCTCTATTAGCTCTTCTACTTCATCAATCGTCGTTCTTATGAGTAATCCTCCTGAAGCTATGTCAATCGTGCCTCTCTTATGTGGGTTACTCCATTATAGAATGTTTGCAACAAAAATTCCTTAGGTAAGTTATGGTGTGGGCATTTCCGTTACAAATCCTTGTATCTTTCCCACGCTTCGTAGATCAATTCCCCATAACTTTGCTGGAAGTTAGTAATTTCCTTGATGATCTTAGTGGTCTTAGTTAAGAGAAAATATTTATCTAAAAAAGCACAAACTAGCTGATCTTATGTCGTGACATTGGCTGGGTTAAGGGAATGATACCAAGCCTTTGCTCTATCTCTAAGGGTAAAAGGAAAAGGCCGAATTCTGACCGCATCTTCCAACATCTGATGGTACAAAAAAGTACCATATATTTCAAAGAAGTTCACTATATAGTGCGTTGGGATCTTCGTTCGTTAGTCCATAAAATTGCACATTCTATTGAAGTATGTTTAGGCCCGCTGGTTTGATTTCAAATAATGCTGGTTGTACGGGTGGCCTAGCTACTCCTTGGTCACCCGCATTGAACCTTGGTCTCATAAAGTCCATAACATTGTTGACATCCTTGGTTTGCTCTGTGGTCCAAATTTTGTTGAAATTCCTTAGCCATTGTTGATTTCGCGATTTCTGCTTCTTCTTCATGTCTAGCTTTCCCAATGGTTCATTCTAGTCAAGTGATGTCTAAATCTAAGGGTTCAGCTGCGTGACTCAAACCTCTCGTGACTCTTGTGTTCATACAAGAGTATGATTTCAGAAATAGAAAAGAAAGAACGAAAACAAAAAATTAAAAACTAACTAAACGCCTTAAACTATAGAACTAAACTAATCGCCTCCCCGAAAATGGCACCAAAAACTTGATTGTGGTTTTTTGATGTGTATAAGTTCTAATTAATAACCTTGATAATTAGCAAGCGTACGAGTTGTTCATGTAGTACCTAAGGTGTTGATCCTACGAGGAGGGATAATCTAAGGCCAAAACAATTTGCAATAATTCAAAATGTAACAAAACTAAGGCAAGAATTTAATTCAATCATGCAACTCAATTCCAAGAATTAATTACGAAAATATTAATAAGTAGCAGATGTAACCAGTCTCAAGAATCAACTTAAAGGAACTATCAATTGAGAGAAAGGGAAATTTTTACCTATCTTTAACGCTAACCTAATTGATTATGAATTATTGGATTATTGGTTCTAGACGATCCTAGGATTGATTACTCTCTCTCGAGTTATCACCATTAACCCTAAATTGTAAACCCTAATTAGATAATAGAAAATTGCAATCTCTTAATTAACAATCTATCTAAAACCCTAATTAGATTTGAAGTTGTCCCTTAAACTATTGGGAACCTATATGAGATATCTATTCACACAATTATTGATTTGATTAATTTCTCGTGCTTATTAAATCACCAAACTTTCGTTAGCCTAATTTAATTATTTTTCGTTCAATTCACCCTCTTAGTCTATTACTGAATTATGCAATCACAAAAATCAATCACAATAAATCCAATAGATATAAACAATCATATTTTATTAAATCAAAGATAAAAAAAACCCAAAGGTGAGTATAGAATATCTCAACATTCACAATCCTATCATGAAACTGCTATTTTCAATCCTATACAATAATAAAAATGGAAAATAACAGGAAATACAAATCTAAATGGAGATAGGAGGCAGTGACGATGGGAAACTTCAAATCTAGGAAGTATGTCGATGTGGGCTTCTTCTCCACTTCTCTCTGCCTTCTTCTCTTTCTTAATCTCTCAACAATTCTCTCTAGGGTTTCTCTCAAAAATGGCTGATGCAAAAGCTCCTTCATCTTCTTTGTCTTATTCTTTATATAACTTTTGTGTTCTGGGTAGCCCTAGGGTTTTTTTTGGGTCCGAAAGGTCCAAAAATTTGCTCAAAACTTGACTTTTTTGAGTGTCTACGTGTATGTCTAATGCAGGCCACGACTGTAGCCCTGCAAGACAGGATTGTGGGCCACATCTGAGCCTTCTGTCATAATTGTGGCAATCAGGTCATGATCGTGGGCAATTTCTTGGGCTTCTGTCACGATCGTGGCCTGTTGTGCCCGATCATGGGTTATTGTTTTGGCCTTAGTGTCTCTCAAACTTCTCCATTCTTTTGATGTTGACCTTGAAACACTAACAAACACATCAAGGTACCTCAAAGACATAATAATTAATCTCAAAGACTTGACTAACCCATAAAAACACTTAAACACAATTAATTAACAAACTAACACAATTCTAACCTAAACACATACTAAATGATTAAATTAACACTTAAATACATATAAAACTAAGCCCTAAAATATGGTGCAATTCACACTTATCAGATGTCATTGAATTTAAAGAGACCTTCTCTCCAATTTCAAAGAAGGACTCTTTAAGAATTGTTATGGCATTGGTAGCTTATTATGATTTAGAGCTTCACCAAATGGTTGTAAAGACTACGTTTCTAAATGGTGACTTAGAAGAAGAAGTTTATATAGACCAGCCATAATGTTTTGTGACTGTAGAAAAGGAAAATGTGGTGTGTAAATCAAAGAAATCAATATATGGTTTGAAATAAGCATCCCAACAGTGGTATCTTAAGTTTAATGATACCATTACATCTTATAGTTTTGTAGAGAACACTATTGATAGGTGTATCTATATGAAGGTTAATGAGAGCAAGTTCATTATTTTGGTATTATATGTTGACGATATTATTTTGGCTGCTAAAGATTTGGGCTTGTTACATGATGTAAAGAAATTACTCTTTAATAACTTTGAAATGAAAGATATGGGTGAAGCATGTTATGTGATTGGAATAGAAATATTTCATAACATAGCACAAGGATTGATTGGGTTGTCTCAGAAAGGATATATCAGTAAAGTAGTAAAGAGATTTAGGATGGAAAAATGCTCAGCAAAACTAGTTCCAATTTAAAAAAGGGATAAATTTAGTGAAATGCAATGTCCCAAGAATGATTTAGAACAAAAGGAAATATAATGTATTCACTATGCATTTGTAGTTGGGAGTCTGATATATGTTTAGACTTGTACCTGGTAATGTTGTCACCTGCAACCAAATTAATACTAACTTTAATAATGTAATATCCTGTTAGTGAAGAGTTAAGATCGTTTCCACGAGGAATCTATTGGTAAATGTTTCACAAGTTGAAAACTAAAAAAAAAATGGGGGAGGAGGAGGGTTTTAGTTAACATGATTTTTAGAAATTAAAAACGACAAAAATTAGAAATAAATGAAAATATTCAATTCTAGAAAATTAATAATGAACCTTGGTTTCGGGTCACCGACATTATCAAACTAATATGGATCATCAATATAAAATTAAGTCCATTAACAAATACTCATTGAGTGATGTTCTCTCTTAAGATTAAATAAATAGAAACATGTATTCTAAACACTCTTATTAGTCAACAACTTAGATATGATCTTAAGTTTGATTGATTAATAGCTTTAAGAACCAATAAGCAAGACAGTACATATACGATGTGTATTTAATCTACATAAGTATCTTTCTTAGAATTTCCAATCCCTAATGTAAAGATGGTAATCCTAATTGTCACTTTAGATAAGCAAAACTGAACGTCAAATCCTACAAATCTAGCTATAAATTAAATCAATCAATTCCTAGTTGCGTACCCTAGAGAATAATCAATTCAATCATAAAAAGCAATACGAAAAAAACTTAATATTCATTAATGAAATAAACTTTATTCAGAAAATCTCACATATAATAAATGATAACATGGTTCCCTTTAACCAAGAAGAAGGATTTAGCTACCCATAATAGAGGTAAAATCCAACAAAAAATTAGCAGAACATATAGTCTCCATATCTGCACTTTTTCAGAAAAATACGAAAACTCCAACCAAAACTAGAAAAAGTAGTAGCAGAAAAATGTAAAAGATGATGTAACTCGAAGTGTCCTCTCTTCCCTCTCATCGTTATCTTTATCAGATACACTCACCTAAAAGATAACAACTTGATTCTCTAAATAATAAAAATCCTAAATGTATCAAATATGTATTCAAATCAGATTATGCAGATAAATTTTCCCTTTGCATGTGCTCACGCTTAGTTAAAAACTTTTCTGTCAGTTAGGAATTCAAATTGTCTTTACTTTCCTTGCATCTTTTTGATTCAAATTCATCTTCCATGTGTTTAAAACCATTTTAAAGCAATTAATAAACAAGTTCATTAATTTTAAATAAAAATTTCAACACATTAAAGAGATTTATATCCAAAGTTAGCACAAAAATAACAATTTATCAAATTCCCCCACACCAATCTTTTGCTCATCCTCTACAAAC
The DNA here is from genome assembly GCA_027563885.1 of Erythroxylum longipes. Taxonomy (NCBI): domain Eukaryota; kingdom Viridiplantae; phylum Streptophyta; class Magnoliopsida; order Malpighiales; family Erythroxylaceae; genus Erythroxylum; species Erythroxylum longipes. The sequence goes on from JAOQMS010058576.1 coordinate 9,195, forward strand.
TATATTTACAATCAATTAGCCAACTAATCAACTTTCTTTATTCCAAGTCTCACAATAGTAAATAGTGTACATTTTAAGAGTCAAACAATTTTGTAACCAATGAATGTCCCAGAGTTAATCATTCAAGTAATATAAACAAAGTCAATTGAAGGCAATCATATTTCAAAAACCAGAACATAATTATAACAAACTATCACAGATTGAATTTCACTCAAATCACTCAAGTGTTTGTTGGTTTAGTATTTCACTCAAATTCTTCTAATGCAAATATTCTACTATACGCTTGCTTTTTTACCAACTTTTCACCACTTGAAATACAAACATACATAAATCAAAAGGACTTTATTCAAGTTTGTATTATGCTATAGATAAAGGTAAGGATTGATAAATGGAAAAGGGAAAAAATCATAAACATTAGCAAAGCACCTAACCACTTGTGGAGACACAAATTCAATCATAAAGGAGTCAACAATGTCATTCCGTAGAGATAGATTACTCCATAACTTGTTTTCCACTACTGTATTATTATTTTTCTTTTTCTTCTTCTTCTTTTTTCAATGTGCTGATATTTAAAGATTCAATTTCCTTTCATATTTTTCTTTTCCTTGCTTTCCATATCTCTCCAAATAAGTTTGACAAAAATTATGGTTATAATGCCTACTTACATTTATGATGGGTAAAGATATGAGAGCTCTTAGTTGTTTATTATGGATTTATCAAGAAAAGGGTTCAGCTCAAAAATTTTAACAAAGGATATTGAATTAGGTTGGCTTTCTAAGCTAAAGGGGTTAAAACAAAGATGGACTTTGTCATTCTTTTTGTGCACGCATGTATAGATGTGGTCTTAAATAGATTCCAAGCAAGTTCTAGAGAAAAATTCACTTTAAAAGATAATCACACATAAAAAAAAATACAGATTGATATAGATGTTTCAATCTTTTAGGCCCCAAAACTCACAAGTTAATGCAGTTCACCACAATTATAGATCATGTTTAATCATATGATTGCCAAAACTTGACTAAATGTATACACTTGTATTTCTTAACTAAATGACATATATGGTCCTGAAATTAATTTAACTCAAGTTATGTGCACTCTTAAGTCATTAAAAATGAAAGTCTAGAAAGTGTCGAAGTTGGCTAATTAATTGCAAATAAGTCAATAAGCATTCAAAAATTTTCAACAAAGGTTCCCAAATATCGGTTATATGGAACATACCCCACCCCCACACCTAATTCATACATTGTTGCCAATGTAATGACATAAGATAAAAGAAAGATAGAAAAGAAGAGAGAAAAGAAAGCTTCTCTATTAGTTGAGTGCCAAAATCATGGGATTGGTGGATGAGGAGGTTGGAATCCTTGATATGCCCAATATGCCATCAAATTATGATCCATTCAGTGCATATGGCATTCAAGTCGAGTTAAACAAACGTTCAAATTGGGTTGGGGAGGTTGGTTACTACTCGGTGTATCTGTCACAACTCAACTCCTTGTGGTTGGACACGGGTTGGAAGGGACAGCTAGGCCCGGATTAGTGAAGGATATCCTTCTATGATTCATGTCCACGATTCCCATTCTGCACAAACATTCCATATCCAAAAGTTCTATGGCACAAGCCACAATCATGTCAGTTTTGTCAGGGTCTAATAAATCAAAATTAACGACCAATTTATTGATATGGGACCCTAGGATTAATGGTTTAGATTTTTTGTTCAACATAGATAGAAATTGCGTCAAAACCAAAAACCCAAATTAATACGAATGTGTCTATCCATACACTACAAAAAATAAAATTTAGCCTTAGAAAGTGTACCCACAGAATCCCGATGCCCTGAAAATTTGTACGCTAAGAGTCAATGTATGATTTTGAAAACAAGATTTTTTAATGCGAACTCTTAGATGCACTAGCATTATATGGATGAGGGTTGACGGACCATTGAGTCCACAATTTAGATGCATGAAAATAACTATGATAATCACAATGGGAACTTACAAATGGTTCATTTTTAACATCATCAGCTGATATAAAACCCATAGCCATGTTAAATTTAATAACAGATAATACAAATTCCTTACCTATAAGTCTAAATTCCATAATTTCTTTAGTAAACCAGTCGAATTCTTCATGAGAATTAAATTGAAATGTGATGTAAAATTCTCTTATTAATTCAACATATACAGGACAGTCAATTTTAAGAAACACATTCCAACAAATTTATCCAACCAGTTGCTCGAAAGAATCATGAACATGTAAAGCTTCAAGAGTGTCGGTAAGAACATAATTATGGGGGTAAATTTTGCATTGGCTTAGTTGTTGAAACCTTTGGTTGTCTTCTGGCAGTCGAAAAGAAGTGAAAACTCCATTTCTTGAATTCCATTGGCTTTTGTTCTCAATTTGTTTACCTTTTCGAGTGAGATTCCTCGTTAAAGGGCCTAGTGTTGGTTCGAACATTGGAGGGATTGATGGAGTTAGTCCTACAACCGTGGTGTCATATAGAGATTGGGTGTTTACAAATAACGTGATTAGTGAAGCTAACCTACGTGAATCACACATTTTTCATGGCATGGTTCCAATCATTGTGCTTTTGCAGTCTTGAAACACGAAAATGTAAACACAAAACCAACAAAAAATTGGACTGGAAGGTGGGTGGGTTACGGTGAGAAGGAGGGTAAAAGATTAGGTTTTTTGTTAGAAAGATATGGGTGTTTACTAATTCAGTAGTGGATGTGTGAAATTGTGAGTGAATGAAGGTAAGAGTAAGAAATAAATGAAAGTGGGAAGGTTAAAATGGGATGGGCGGTAAAATGTCAATGGGCGGAGGGAAAGGAAAATGTTTTTTTTAATAAAATTAGAATTGAAAAGATTAACACTTGAAAATACTAAAAGGAATGGAATAAAATTGACAATTGAAAGAAAACAAATCAAACAAATTAAAAAAGATAAATACTGAAAAATAAAAATAACTTTGAGCATGAAATTTTTGGGTTGCCCCCAAATATGCTTCTTTTAAGTTGTTAGCTAGACGTGTTCACTGACTTACTTGATCAAAGATAGATTGGGGCTACCGGCTCTATCTCTTATATATTCTCAACTAGAGAGTTCTAATAGTATGGTTTCAGACGGTACCTGTTAACCTTAAACACCTTGGAAGTGTCTGAACTTTAAATTTCTACCGCACTATGAGAAAATACATTAGTAACAATAAATGGTCCTAGCCAGCAAGATCGTAACTTTCCTAGAAATAACTTAAGCTTTGAATGATAAAGAAGAACTTTTTGTCCTATTGAAAACTGCTTCCTAAAAATCATTTTATCATGAAAAGATTTAATTTTTTCCTTATAAATTTACACATTTTCATAAGGTTCATTATGGATCTCTTCTAACTCTTGTAATTGCAACTTCCTATTATTACTAGCCTCTAACAAATCCATGTTTAACTGCTTCACAACCCAGTAGGCTCTATGTTTTATTTCCACAAGCAAATGAAAAGGTTTATAAAAAACTAACCTATACGGCGACATGCCTATTGGAGTTTTGTAAGCAGTCCGTTACGCCCATAAGACATCATCTAAACGTAAGCTCTAATCTTTTCTATTCGGATTCACCACTTTTTCCAAAATTGATTTAGTTTTCGATTGGAGACTTCAGGTTGCCCACTCGTCTACGGATGGTATGTAGTTGAAATACGATGTGAGACATCATGTTTCTTCATCAACATTCCAATAATTTTATTGCAAAAATGAGTTCCTTTGTCGCTAATCATAGCTCAAGGTATTCCATACCTGACAAAAAAGTTAGATTTGACAAAATTATCTACAACCTTAACATCATCTGTATGAGTAATTTTCGCTTCTATCCACTTTGACAAATAATCCATGGATAGAATGATATAAGTCTTAATAAAAGATGAAAGAAAAGGACCCATGAAGTCAATTTCCCATATATCAAAAATTTCACATACCAGGATATTTGTAAGTGGCATTTTATCCCTTCGTCGTAGGCTACCTGTTTTTTAGCAATGATCATAAGACTTACAAAACATGTAAGAATCATAAATAGTTTAGGCCAAAATAGTCAACATTCAAAAATTTTGCGGGCTGCTCTTTTGGGACCAAAATAGTCCCCCTTCCCCCAACAAAAGAATGAAAAAATTTAATATGGAAGGAATTTCATCATCTGCAACACACCTTCTAATAATCTGATCAACACAAAATTTCCAAAGATGAGGTTCATCCTATATGTAATATTTAGCCTCTCTTTTAATTTTATCTTTTTTAGCTCTAGATAAATCACTAGGTAAGGCCTTAGTCACCAAGAAATCTACTATGTCAGCATACCATGGAATTACCTGTTGAATTGCAAAGAGACTTTCATCTGTAAATTTATCCTAGAGAACATCAAATGCACTAGTTAGAGTGATCTTGTTGAGATGATCGGCCACCAAATTTTCAGCTCCCTTCTTGTCGTATACTTCAAACTCGAATTCTTGTAGGAGTAAGATCCACTAAATCAACCTTAGTTTTGCTTCTTTTTTAGTCACCAAATATTTTAGAGCTGCATGGTCTGACTAAATGATCACCCGTGTACCCCATAAGTAAGACCAAAATTTTTCCAACCCAAAAACTAAAACCAAAAATTATTTCTCGGTTGTGGAATAATTCTTTTGAGCATAGTTAAGTGTCATGGAGGCATAGTAAATGACATGAGGTACTTTGTCCACTTTTTGGCCCAAAACTACTCTAACTACATAATCAGAGGCATCACATATTAGTTCAAAGGGAATGTCCCATTTCTGTGGCCAAATAATTGGAGCTGTAGTGAGTTGTTCCTTTAGTTCATCAAATGCAATCTTGCATGGCTCATCAAAATCAAATTTCACGTCTTTTTAGAGTATATTACATATGGGTTGCGTAATCTTCAAAAAATCTTTGATAAATTGCTAATAGAATCCTACATGTCAAGAAAAGAGCGAACTTAGCGTATAGTCGTGTGGTAAGGTAAAGATTTGATAACATCTATCTTAGCCTTATCGACCTCAATTCCCTTAGATAATACTATATGACCCAAAATTATGACTTGATAAACTATAAAATGACTTGATTCATAATTTAAGACCAAATTAGTCTCAATGCAACATTTAAGCACTTTTTTAAGGTTGATAATGTATGTTTCAAAAGATTCTCCATAAACTGAAAAATCATCCATGAAAACTTTATATAATTTTCCACAAGATTAGAGAAAATACTCATCATACACCTTTGAAATGTCGCTAGTGCATTACATAACCCAAATGGCTTTCTTCGGTAGGCAAAGGTGTCAAATGGGCATATGAAGATTGTTTTCTCTTGGTCCTTTGGTGCAACCAAAATCTAATGATAACCTGAATAACCATTTAAACAATAATAATATTTACCTGCAAGTCTTTCAAGCATTTGATCAATAAACGAAAGCAAAAAATGATCTTTTCTATTAACTGAATTTAGCTTCCTATAATCTATGCAAACTCTCCAGCCATTTTGAATATGAGTTAGTATCAACACACCATCACTATTTTCTATTACAGTTACCCCAAATTTCTTTGGAACTAACTAGGCTAGACTTACCCAATTTCTATTTGAAATGGGGTAAATAATTCCAGCATCAAGAAGCTTCAAGATTTCCTTTTTCACCACTTCCATCATGGGTGGATTCAAATGACTTTGAGGTTGTGTTACCTCCTTAGCTTCATCTTCCATCAAGATTCGGTGCATACAAATGGTGAGACTAATGCCTTTTAAAGCATCCACTGTCCATTCAAAGGCTTCTTTGTGTTGTCTTAGCACTTGAATCAATTGATTTTCTTACAAAACAATGAGTTTATTTGAGATAATAATAGGTAATGTATCTTGCTCACCCAAAAAATGTATTTTAGATGGTTGGGCAAACTCTTGAACTCCAACGTGGGTGGTTAAATCAAAAAAGGGAAAAGTTTTTGGAGTTGTTTTGGGACAGTTCCATATAGGACAATTGTTCCACCAATTGCTTGGTTTTCTCCAAATGAAAAAACAACACTTCAAGTTCATCGTTGGGCAATAACATCTCTATAATTACTTGCCACTGTAACGCATCTACCATCTCTAAAATTGTCTTAAGTTTATCTGTTCCATTTAATTATGAATTTTCTTGTATCCAAGTGTCAATAAAATCTATAGAAACAACATATTTTTCATCATTCGGATATCTCATGGCATTGTATATATTGAATTTAATCAATTCACCATCAAATTCCATAGTCAATGATCCATCATGAACATTAATTTTTGTTCTAGTGGTTTTAAAAAATGACCTTCCAAATAAAATTGGAGTTGAAGAAGATACATCATCACTCCCTATTTGTAAAATATAAAAATCAACTGAGAAAAGCATTTCACCCACTTGAACTAAGATATCTTCTAATATGCCCTTTGGATAAGCATTTGAACAATATGCTAATTGAATCGCTACATTAGTTTCTTTGAGAGGCCCCATATTTAAAGACTTGTAAACATCATAAGGCATGACATTTATTAATGCACCCAAATCTAATATATCCTTTTCAATTCTCAAATCACCAATTTTATAGGGAATAGTGAACATACTTTGGTCTTGACATTTAGGTGGTAGCTTTTTCTTCTGCAGTATGGCTGAAACATTCTCTCCCAATTGCACTTTCTTATCAAATTTCAATTTTTGTTTTGAAGTGGAAAGTTCCTTAAGAAATTTAGCATAATGAGGGATTTGTTTAATGGAATCAATTAAAGGAATATTTACTTGTACTTTACTAAAAGTCTCCCATATCTTTTTCTATTGCTCCTCTTTCCTTGCCTTAGTGAATCGACTAGGAAAAAAGGGTTGTACAACAAAATTCTACAAATCTAAATGCATCTTTTTTGGCTAATTAGGTGCTTCCTTTGTTGCTTCTTCTTCGATTTCCCTCTTGGAGATTTTTGGAGACGGTTCCTTCAATTCCTTACCACTTCGCAACATGACAACTTTGGCACTTTGTTTGGGATTAATTTCTATTTGAGCTGGAAATTTTATAAAACTTTATGCCTCCAACCTATTGATGATTGTTGCCATTTGGTTCAATTGATTTTCAAGATTTTGGATACTAGCTTGAGTATCTTGCTGAAATGTCATGGTGTTAGTGGCCAAAGATTCAACTATATCTTCTAAAGAAGACTTACCTTCGGAATTAGGTGCCATTTATTGATGTCTTCTAGAAACATATGGTTGCCTATATTACTGGAAATTTGCAATAGCTTGTTATCCTTAAGAGTTCCTATAATGCAAATTTGGATGGTCAAGCTAACCCGGATTATAGGTGTAAGAGAATAGGTCATATTTCTTTTTATTTTGCCCAGTAAATCCCCCCACGTCATTGACTTGTTCTGCACTTTCTTCCTGCAAAACTGGACATAAATCAGTGGAGTATCCCAACATCAAACATATTCCACATGCCTTTGCTTCTTCTTTCTTTGTAACCGCAATTTGCCGTACCAAAGATGTAAGATTATCTAATCTCTTCTCCAATGCTGTCAGATTCACCTCACTTAATTGTTTTGAACTATGCCTAGAATGTATCTCGAATTGTTATGTATTGGAAGTCATATTCGCTATCAAATCTCTTGTAACTGTCGGAGTTTTTTCAACTAAAGCCCCACCGTTTGTAGCATCAATCATACTCCTGTCCTTAAGTAAAACACCTTTATAAAAGTATTAAATCAACAATTGATCATTCATTTGGTGATGGGGACAGCTAGCACAAAGCTTCTTGAATCTTTCCTAATATTCATATAGTGTCTCCCCTGTGTGTTGTCGAATGCCAAAAATTTCTTTTCGAATGTTGTCAATGATAGGTGTGAATTACATCATATTTTAGGGCTTAGTTTGTTAGGTATTAATTATTAATTTGAGTGATTAGTATGTGTTTGGGTTCGAATTATGTTAGTTTGTGTGTTTAAGTGTTTTTATAGGTTAGTATAAGTTTTTGAGCTTAAATATTATGTTTTTAAGGTACCTTAATGTGTTTGTTAGTGTTTCAGGGTCAACATCGAAGAACGGAGAAGTTTCAGAGACTTTCAGGGCAAACCAATGACCCACGATCGTGGCACAATCGTGACAGAAGCATGGGAGCTAGCCCACGATCATGGAATTTAGCCTATGATTCTGACAGAAGACTATTCCACAGCCTACGATCATGACCACAGAAGACTATGCCACAGCCCACGATTGTGACATGATTTTTTCATGATCGTGACAAAAAGGTTTGATGCAGGCCACGATCGTGCCTTGTGTTGGGCAGACACACAAATAAGAGAAAAAGTCAAGTTTTGAGAGATTTTTTGGACCTTTTGACCTTGAAAAAAATCCTAGGGCTGCTTAAGACACAAAAGGTATTTAAAGAACAAGAACACAAGAGAGGGGTTTTTGCATCAGCCACAATTTTGAAACCTTACAGATTTATCGAGAGATTAAGGAAGAAACGAAGGAAGAGAGACGTGGAGAAGAAGCCTACACGAAATACTTCCCAGAACAGGAGGTTTCCTGCCGTTGCTGCCTTTGTCATCCATTTCGAGTCTATTTTTGATTTAGTTTCAATTTTATGACTGTATAGAATTTGGAATAGTCATTAATGATAGATTTGTTAAATGTTGAGGATAGTTTAAACTCACTTTCAGGATATTTTATCTTTGATATTAATGAAATTTGATTGTTACGTTTTTATTGGATTTTTTATGATTTAAATTCTGTGTTTGTATAATTCGATGATAAACTGAGAGGATGAACCGAGTGAAAAATCATTAAATTGGGCTAACGAGAGTTAGGTAATTTAATAGAACAAGAATTAAATCAACTGGTTAATTTGTGTAAAGAGAGATCCCATATAGGTTTTCGATATTTTTTGGATAACTTAAGATCTAATTTAGGTTTTGGATAGATTTGTTAACTGGGAGATTGTAATTTCCATAATCTAATTAGAGTTTGTAAATTATGGTTAATGGTTATAACTCGAGAGAGAGTAATCGACCCTAGAACCAGTAATCCAGTAATTTCATAATCAGTTAGATTTTCATTAAAGTCAGATAAAATTCCCCTTCTCTTAATTAGTAATTTTTAGGTTGATTCTTGATTGGGTATTGCATCTGCTATTTTGTCTATATTTTCGAATTTGGTTATTGGAATTGATTGTGTAATTGAAATAATTTCTTATCTTAGTTTTGTTCATTTTGAGTTATTGCGAATTATTTTCGACCTTAAATTTTAGGATTAAATTAACCCTCCTCGTGGGATCGACACCTTAGGTACTACAAGAATGACCCGTGTGTTTGCAAAATATTGAGATTAAATTATTAAAGCTTTTTCATATCAGAAACCTACAATCAGGCAGTTCTTGATACTAGAAAATATTTTCCAAAGAAGAGTCTCTTCGTTTTATCCCATGTTTGCACATTTTCACCAACTGAATAATACAACCAATCTTGATCATCACCTTTAAGAGAAAATAGGGAGGATATTAGTTTAATTTTCTTTGTAGGCTTCATACCCATAAAAACCACATCAAATTGCTTCAAATGTTTGTAAGGATCTGCTCCTGGTAGACCTCAAAAAATTGGTAATAAATGAATCATCCCTGACTTTAGTTCAAAGGTATTGTTATCCCCTAAATTTGGAAAATTGATGCAATAGGGCTGTTGAGCATTCGTAGGGGCAGCTAGTTCATAAAGAGTTCGATTTGCAGCCATCCTTTCTGTCTTCTGTACTTGTTGTCTCTATTTTGTTTGCTTCCGTAACCTCTTGGTTGTCTTTTTTATCTCTGAATCGAATAGCAATTAAGTTGTCTTATTTACTCGTGTAACATATATATAACGTCAAGAATTCCCTAACAACAACGCCAAAATTTAGTAATGTTGTCACCTGTAACCAAATTAATATCAACTCTAATAATGTAATATGTAGTTAGTGAAGAGTTGAGATCGTTCCCACGAGGAATCTATTGGTAAATGTTTCACAAATTGAAAACTAAAATAAATTGGGGAGTTTCAACTAACGTGATTTTTAGAAATTAAAAATGACAAAAATTGGAAATAAATGAAAATATTCAAATCTGGAAAATTAATAACGAGCCTTAGTTTCAGGTCACCTATGTTATCAAACTAATATAGATCATCGATATAAAATTAAGTCCATTAACAAATACTCATTGAGTGATGTTCTCTCTTAAGATTAAATAAATAGAAACATGTATTCGCAACACTTTTATTAGTCAACAACTTAGATATGATCTTAAGTTTGATTGATTAATAGCTTTAAAAACTAAGAGAACTAGTGAGTAAGACAATACACATACAATATGTATTTTATCTAGATAAGTATCTTTCTTAGAATTTCCAATCCTTAACGTAAAGATGGTAATACTAATTGCCACTTTAGATAAGCAAAATTGAAATCAAATCGTACTAATATGGATGTAAATTAAATCAATCAATTCCTAGTTGCGTACCCTAGAGATCAATCAATTCAATCATAAAAAGCAATATAGAAGACACTTAATATTCATTAATGAAATAAACTTTATTCAGAAAATTTGACACACACTAGATGATAACGTAGTTCCCTTCAACCAAGAAGAAGTATTTAGCTACTCATAATAGAGGTAAAATCCAACAGAAAAGTAGCAGAACACATAGTCTCCATATCTGGACTTTTCCAGAAAAATACAAAAACTCTAGCCAAAACCAGAAAAGAAAACAGCAGTAGAAAAACATAAAAGATGATGTAACTCAAAGTTTCCTCTCTTCGTTCTTATCGATATCTTTATCAGACACACTCCCCACATAATCAGGCAGTAGATCCCCACCTAAAAGACAACAACTTGATTCCCTAAATAATAAAAATCCTAATTGTATCAAATTTGTATTCAAATAAAATTCTACAAATAAATTTTTCCTTTGCATGTGCTCACGCTTAGTCAAAACTTTTCTGCCAGCTGGGAATTTGAATTGTCTTTACTTTCCTTGCATTCAAATCCATCTCCTATGTGTTGAAAACCATATAATAATAATTAAGAAATAAGTTCATTAATTTTAAATAAAAATTTCAACACATTAAAAAGATTTATATCCAAAGTTAGCACAAAAATAACAACTTATCAGTACCCAGCCAGATATCAATCTTACTGTTAAAATGTTAGGCCAATATCAAAATAATCCCATATTGGAAAGTGCGTAGGTATTTACAACATACCAAGGATTACATGCTCATATACAAGAAATTATATCACTTAAAAGTGATAGATTATTTTGATTCGGACTATGTTGGTTGGGTAGATTCAAGGAAATCAACCTTTGGTTATCTATTCCAACTAGTAGGAGGGGAAATTTCTTGGAAGATTGAAAAGCAGCTGTCATTGCTACTTCCACTATGGAGGTCGAATTTGTGGTATACTTTGAGGTCACTATTCAAGCATTGTGGTTGCAAAACTTTATCTTAAGGTTAGATATTCTTGATAATATAGCTAGACTGTTAAGAATTTATTGTGATAATTTCACTGCTATCTTCTTTTTTAAAAATGACAAGTGTTCTAAGGAGTCTAAACACATGGATTTGAATTACTTGTTATTCAAAGAAGAACTGTAAAAACATAAAGTGTCAATTAAGCATATTGGAACTGATCTAATGGTAGAAAATCTGTTAACTAAAGGATTACCACCTAAAACATTTATTGGTCATGTTGAAAGGATGGGCATTATAGATAGCCCCTTGTTAGCATGAGATCATGTTATATTTATACATTTGTTTTGCTATTATTGTTTTGACACTTATGAATTCAATTAAAGTTATGTCTTTGCTTATTTGTTAGTTGTCATATTATGTTGTGTACATGCATTGTTTTATTATGATGACAAATTATGTTTTTGAGAAAACATTAAAGTTGAGAATTACAGTGTTTCTCGATTACAATAATTTTGAGTTGACATGATTTTATGATAAATGGAAAGAATCATGTCATTAAATGACTTGTGACCGCTATGATTCCATTATTTCAATTCATTCAAGTTTGATGGCCTGATAGATTCAATATATGGTGCACACTTGTGTTATTGGATCATCAAGTCATAACATAGGCCAAGTGTGAGATTTGTAGTTTAATTTAATAATCATAAAGTGTGGCCCATATTACTTTAGTTGATTCTAATATGAGGTGGGCCCAAAATATGGTCATTGGGCTTGTAGAGAAAATTAGAGTCATTAGGGTGTTATTATAATTATTAAAACCCTTTCATCTCCCTTCAGCAAATGTAATCAAATAGTTATTAAGGATACGTAAGTTCTTACACCATTGAAAAAGAATGAAGAAAGGAAGAAAGAGAGAGTGGATAAAGCTTTTGTGTAGATAAGGTTTTGTGATCAGAAAGGGATTACACATATTGAGCATGGATCAATGTTAGTATTTCTTTCTTTTGTTTATAGAATGAATCTTAGGGTTTGAAGGTGTTGAATCAATTGTCATATATCATCTTGGGCGAATTCTAGACTTAAAATATTGTTTAGAATGTTAAAGATCAAATTTACAGATTCTGCTCACAAGATTGGCAAATGTAGTTTTGGTCCCTATATAAGGTATTTTTATCTAGCAATCAAATTTTCAGCCAAACAGGGAGGGCAAATATTGTACTCTTTTTGAAGATTGTCAAATCCTAAGAGGAAAGTATTAGCAATGAAGCAACTTACCTCTAATCTAAGACAAGGAAATGCGAGTCTATGAATAAGAGAGGCATGGTATCCTATTTCTAACACCTTAATCTCGTGCAGTTGTATGGATTTTGCATTGAAGGAGATAAACTAATGTTGATATATAAGTACATGCAAAATAATAGTGTTGCCAATGCTTTATTTGGCCCGAACTACTAGCTTCGCCACTCAACCACAGATTTATAGCTCTCCATATCAGCTTCTTGTCGGTCTCGAATTTAGAGCGCTTATTCACACAGAGAAAAAATTGCTCTGAAAATTCCCTTTTCAGGAAGAAAGGTAAAGATTTGAGCTAAAGTTTTCAAACAAAATTGTTCGAGAAGATATTATTCTTTTTTCTTAGGGATGAAACTCATTCCCCTACTGTATCCCTTTAAATTTACCCTATTTTGCCACGTTCTTTAAATGCTTCTTTGCCTTTGACCTAGACCCTATGGAGCCCTTTGTACTTGGACCTTTTCCTTACTTTTTCGGCTCATCAATCATGACCCAAAAGAAAGGAGAATCATCCAGCTGGAATAGAAGGGTGCCTTGGATTAAAATGAGGCCTATTATGTAATAGTGGTAGTGGACTCAAGTTGTGAAAGGTCTCTTTTGAAGAATAACATACCCATTTAAGTCGAGAAATCCTGCCAGGGCTAAACTTAATTAGTATCCATTAAATACGAGCTTAATGAATAACTATTATCCAATAGAGTAATGAATAAGAAAAGTCACTTAAATGGATTTCTTTTTCATTTAATAAAGTCTAGAATCCTGGGTTATTAATTGGTGGAATACATGCAAAATAATAGTCTTGCCAATGCTTTATTTAGTCAGTCTTATGTTCCTAAACATCAAATTTATATTCTTCTGGCGACGTGATTTTATTGGTGATGAAGACAATTGCATTAACCTAGACTAGCCTATAAGATTGAAAACTTATATTGGAATAGGTAGAGATCTAGCTTTTCTCCTTGAAGAATCAAGACCGAATATTGTTCATAGAGACATCAAAGCGAGTAATGTCCAGGTTGATAAGGACTTGAAATATTCGACTTCAGATTGGCTAGGCTCCATGAAGAGGAGAAGAGCCATATTAGCACCCGAGTAGCTGGAACTATGTTAGTATATGCTTAGTAATGATTGTTGTTATTATGATGATTTGAACAAGTGAACAAATGATGTGCACTATAGAGGGGGTATATGGCACTAGAATATGCACTTTAGGTTTACGTTACCTATAAGGCAGCAGATGTTTATAGCTGATATCAATGGATTTTGCTATATTTTTATATGTTATTTCATTTGAATTCATTCCTATTTTTTATGTTAAATTGCTCATTTTGTGTTCCTATTGATTTTACATATAGATTTAATGATGGAATACAAATACAAGATTAAAGTGTGAAGTTTTGAAGCCATTAGAAGCATCAAAGAGGCTATCAAAAAATGATAGTGCGTGAAGAGAAACCTAGCACCAAAATGACAGAAGGTGGAGAACAAAACGTAGTCTGCATTTAACGCAGACAGACAGGAGCTAAGTTTGGAAGGTGAAGTGAATAAGAATGTGAATAGTTAAGGTGGACCAAAAACCTCAATTTTATTAGTCCCATCGAGCTATAATCGAAATAGGAGGGCTGGTGTGAAGTTGATAGGGAGCTGCAACTTGGAGGCTTATGGAGAAACAAAAGGAAGAGGAGTGAGTGGCGTGAAGTGGAGGTGAATAGTGGAGATGGATCCCATCGATGAATAGTAGTGAGGAGAAGAAGCTTGGTAGTGAGTGAAGAACTATAGGGTTTTCAGTAGGGATATTAATGGGGGTTGAAGCATTTTTCTGGGAGAGAACTATAGAGGGCTAAATGTCAGGACACCGATTCGGAGGTGACATCGACGCCGACGACCAGGGTTAAGTGTATTTTCTTATTTTTGTTGTTTCTTTCTCTCATTAAAAATTGATTGTGTTATCCTATATTAATTAATTTGGGTTTTGTGTATGGATAATCATATTTTTGTTATTGTTGGGTTATTTATGTATGAACCTATTGTGATTGTGAAAAGATGATTTTAATGCATTTATTGAATCGTTTAGTTGCATACCCACTGCTAGAATTCTGATATAATTTGTAATTGTTATGTTGAAATTCATATGTAGCGACTAATGATTCATAATTATTAAGGATAACATGACCTAGGTTAAATGACGCATCATATGCGGTTGTTGCCTTGATTAATCAGTTTTCCTAATTCGTAATGCTACTGCCTAATTAAATTTAGAGATCGTATCCTAGGTTATTTAGTGGTTAGGTTTAATTAACGATCGTATCTTGATTAAACAAAACTAAGGGGAAAACTCAGGTTAATTATTAACTCATGATTAATAGTTTCTAGGAGAAGTTTGAGAACAACAAATCGTTGAAATATGCTTAATTAGGGTGTAGGCTGAGATTGAACCAAAGAACTGGATCCCTACCGAATTTCCCAATTTTATCATTTTTGCATGTTTTCTTTAATTTGTTTTTATTAGTCTAGCTTCATTTTATTTTCTTATTTCAAAATCCAAACCCCCTCTTATCTTTCCTAAACATTGATTAATTTTCATAAGCTAACCTAACACTCCTTGTGGGATCGACCTAGACTCACCATTGCTACAGTAGTAGTCTAATTATTTTATTTTGACTAACGTTACAACGCGCAGCTCAATTTTGGCGTTGTTGCTGGGGAGTGTAGTGTTTTAGTTTTTTGTGATTTAATTGGTATTTTGTTTATATTTGTTTGTAATTGATTTCTTTTCAGTTATTTTGTGATCCTTTCTTTATTTTGTTTTGTGTTTGTGATTTATTAAAAAAATCATGGATGGAAGTAACTTTTTTCTTTAACTCTTCCTCTCAATACTATAACCAATGTTGGACTGATAAACCTAACTTTAGTTATGGATAGGATAATTAACAAAGTTACTTCCATGATAGTTTACAGGATGCACAACAATTCCCATATAAACTAGAAGCTTCATATCACGACTCCGGTCCATCTCTAGAAGAGTTGATTAATATTGTGAATGCTAATACTTTGCAATTGCAACAGAATACTTTACAATTCCAGCAGGATGGAGGGCAATTTTCAAAAACTATATGGTCTAGCGCCCAAGATTCGGAGAGCCAACACGACTTAGGTACATCTCTAGAAGAAATGCTTAATATTATAGCTACTAACAATCTTCAAATTCAACAGGATATGCAGTAGTTCCAACATAATATGCAACAATTGTTTCAGCAAGCTATACACCAAATTTGACAGGGTGCTTTGCAATTCCAACAAGATGCGTTGTCTCGATGGGGAGATATCAATCATCTGGAACCATAAAGCGAAGAAGAGCAGTCGTATCAACCCAAGGTGTACCCAATGGATGTTTATGTGGAAACTTTACAAAGTGATAAGGAGCTTGAGAATTTTAAGGTCAACCCTCAACGAATTGCTTATGGAGAAGAAGTAGAGGAGGAGTTTGAAGCAGAAAAAGACATATCTTTTAGCTCGGAGGTAAGTATTGAGTTCATGATTATTTTTTTGAATAACTCTTCACCTTTAAATAGTATATTGGAGGAATTAAATGAGGAAGAAAAAGGTGAAGAGACATTTAAGATCTTTCCAGAGTGCATGGACTCAATCAAGATTGAAAGTCAGCGGATATGGAAAATGCTAAATATGACAGACCATCAACTGAGATCCTATCCCGAAGAACCTCACATGGAGGAGCCATATGTGACACCTAAAGATCACAATTTTATCACGTGAGAAGGAAACAAGAAGTTAAGCCAGCGATCCTAAACAAAGGCACTTCTTAGGAGGCAACCCAAGGGAAGTACATTTCTTTGCTTTTGAATTCTCGCATTTATTTTTATGCATGTGTGTTTCTTTATTGGTTTATTTTTTTTGTTCTTAAGTTTTCAATCAAAATGAGAGAAAGAATAAAACAAACAAAACAAACATTTTCTCGTTTTCTGTTGCTTTTAGGACTATATGGTCATGATTAGAGAATGAGTTTACTAAAGAATTTCATGGCAACTTTAGCATGTATTTTTACTCTTGTGATTGATCAATATGCATTATCTTTATAAGAGTAGAGACTAGTGGCAGACAAAGCTGGGGGGTTATGTACATATGTGAGGGTTGGTTAATGTTAGGATGTTTTATTATGTATTATCATTGACATTCCCATGTTAATGTATTTTCTTTTATGGGCTGTTTGGTTGAAGGTAATAGAATTTCTATTACCCTTATATTCCTACCTACTAACTTTTCCTTTGTTTGGTTTGAAAATGACGCGCGGAATATCATTCCTAAACATTACTTATTCCTTACATCAACGAATAGCTAACAATTTATGTTGGAATTAATTTTATTCTATTCATAATATTGTATGGATTCTATTCATATTAATATACGGACATGA
>JAOQMS010058629.1:0-26373 GCA_027563885.1 Erythroxylum longipes
ACGATGTGGGATTTGTGCCAAATAGTAACAAGCAACACTCCTCGGAGTAACCACCGTAATGGTAGTCATCGTCATTCAAGAAGGGAGGTGCATAACTGGTGGAGGATATTCGAAGAGTACCTAAGGTGAGGATACAACATCCGGACCAATTGAAGATAGCTCGATTGAAGAGACAGGTGGCATAGCTTTTGGGTGATAATGGACTTTTTGACTAAAATAGGCAGAGCTTATAGAATGGGTCATACAACTAAAAGCCTTTGTTAAGCAGTTAGCTAGGCACAAAACCACAGCCAGATGGATAAAGATGCTATTGTTATTAATGGTAAGTCATGATGACATTGATTTTTAGCCTCCACCATCTAGCGAGGTTACGTTCTCAGCAACTCCTTCACCTTCTCAGGATCATTAACCTAGGGACACCATATTTTCGGAGCAACCTGAGATATACCACGAGGTAGATTCTTAAATTTTTTATCTTCTCTTTTTACCTTTAATTGTGCATATTTCTTTTTTTTTCTTTTTTAAATATTAATATTAATGTTCTTCCATATTTCTTGATTTTTGTGATATTTTCTTTTATTATTTTATCCCTTTTTCTTTATATTTTGCAAGGATGTTAGTTTACTGATTGACTTAATTCACGTTAGTCAATATTTAATACTGCAAATGCACATTGTAGCTATAGCTAGTACTGACAAATACGGGTCGATCCCATGAGGATAGTAATGACTGTCATTTTATTATCTAGCTTATGGATTGCCTGTAGTTTTTAAATTTAAGAAACTAAAATTAAACAATTAAAATAAACAAATAGCATGATTAAAGTAAAAAATTTGCTAAGTCACTAAGTTATTTATAGATATCAAAATATTAGTATCTAGGCATCGATTCCCCCTAAACCCTTAATCGATCGATTATTTTTTATGTAGTTATGTTGTTGATTAGTTAGACTGTGGATCCTATGGTATGCTAGTAGCTGACCTTGAGTCTACTAACAACTAATCCTAAGTTCTCTAACCAAATTACTTAGGTTAAAAATTATAGGATTGTGTTACCATATTATGAATACTTCTATTAGGTTTGATCCTAATGGATCTATTTAAACCTAGGATTCCTTAATCGCTACGTTTAAAATCAAATTAAAGTCCAATAAATGAAATTATTGCAATAATCAGTCAACTCAATTTCATTCAAAAAATAATGAAAACATGTCAAAGTATTGAACTAGGATTCATTTAGCCTAAATACTAACAGAAACATTAGCTATACATTAGCGAAAACAAAATCATATCCATATATATGGAAAATAGAATAGAAAGCATCGGACTCATAACTCTAAATCTCCCTTATTGTTCTTTATCGTGTATTCTAACAATGTAGAAGTATGATTATGTGTTTTGACAGATCTCTTAATAAAAACTCCACGTCTTCTGCACCTTAAGCTCCCAATAACCTCTGGAATCACCTTTGAATGTCTCATAATAGTACCATCCGCTTCTTTCTCTAATTTGACTCTTAAACATCAAATTTATATGAAACATTTGCCATATAGATGATTATTCGTACATGTTTATATTTTACGGTTGCTTAATGAAAATCGTGTATGCATCCTAAATGATACTAAATTTGAAATATCTCACAAATTTTGTAGCTTGTCAAATATTCATTGGTACTGTATTCTTATCTTCTTAGATCACATGCTATAAAAACACAAAAGTAAGTTTGGTCAATTCAGAAGAAGACTCGATGCTATCATTGAGAGCCTTCCAAATTTAAGTCATTATAGTTGGATAACCTTAAATCAAAATCTGGAGTCTCCGTGAGCACAATCACCCTTAAGACATTAGATAATCAAAAAAGAAGACAGAAGTAAGAGAGAGGATATTACCACGAGTATTAAAATCTTACTTCGTCTAATAGAGAGGAAATAAATTTATTCATAGTTTTCTACGTACAAACTTAATTATTTACTGAATATACAAATGTCATGGAGTAATTAAAAATTTTTGAAAAATAATAAAATAATTTTTTGAAAATTAAATAAATAATATTTTTTAGCTATAGTGCAATTGATTTGTTATTGACTAACCATTCAAGCATACCAGGTGCTACAAGTTATTTATTAATTTCTTTCACAAATTTAATGAATTTGTAATTTTTTAATTTATGGTTTACCCACATTTATTTATGCTAATTATTTCAATTATTTTTCTTAATTTTAAGTAATTTGTTTAATTTAGAAGTAAGGATGTGATGTATTATAAGTTTTTGTTTATTAACTGCTAATATTTTGAGAAATGGAAAATTCTCTGAGCCATCTTTTTCTTGATCTTAAGAAAAGAACTATCTTTCCATATCAGTATTTAATTTATGATATTTAAGAATAATTTAATTGATACGGGTTATGCCATAAAAATGATAGCCATGTAGTTGGTTATTTGGAAAATGAGAATAAATATTTCTACCATACCTAGTAGGTTCTAAAAATGTTTTAAAAGAAATTGAATTAGATTCAAATGAGCTTATATATATTTAGAGATAATATATCTCCATTAAAACTTTAACCTAATAGGTTATTACTTATTTTTGCATATAACTCATCACATCCTTATATGTCTTTTTGATTTGAGACAACTTCACTAGTGAATTTTCATTATTTTCGCTCGTAATTAAATATATCCTTATTGAATTAGCTCCACCTTAATTTATAGCTAATACAAAGTCAATTAAGCTACTCAATGAGTCACCATTCATGAAACTCAAATTCATGAATCCCTATTCATAACTTTGATACCTATATTTAATAAGTAAAGATAATTTAAAATAAAATAACGTGTAGACGAGATAATCCAAATATATGTATATATATCATTAATCAAGGATGTGTTTACAAAGAAACGCTTATAAGACAACCCGCAAAATAGAAACCATTTGAATTGAAGTTTTTGATAAGCCTAAATCTTTAGAAAGATTTTGTGTATCATTTTCAAATTTTTTCTTCCATTAGTGTTTTAGAGAGAGTTGAATTCTTGAATAAGAATCTAATGACTGTTAAATAGAACACGTCTATTTAATATATAAATCTTTTGTTATTGATAACTTTTTTTATCCATGTATCGTATTTAACTTTTAAAAAAAACTTTTTGGTCTATGTAGGATTAGTGTTTAAAACTAATAGGGGGAGTTTTACTTATATTAAAATAGTCCTTAATTTTAAACATTTTTAAGTGAGACTTACCATGGTATCCCAAATTATCCTAACATCTTCCACTTATACATGATGGGTTTAATATGCTTTACATTTTCTAATTTTTATACTTGCTTAATAATTCAATTTGTGCAACCGTAATACTTTTAGATCTTTAATGTTATTTTTCTATTTAAAGTAGATAACCTCTTAAATAAAACAAAATATGCTATAAACTCAACTATCCATTTTTAGTATTTTCATGGTGTCGAATAACTCTTTGTCCAGTTCAACTTTAATATATATTTTAATATATTTAATCTTCTTTAATGAAGAAATTTTTATATCCAAGTAAACTAGTCTCCCAATTACAATGCAGAGATAAGTCAATCCATCTATAGACCAATACTCTACAGGTATACCATGGAAGTTAACCTAAATAGGTGTTTAATCGTGCTTCGGTTTCTCTAACTTAGGTCTTTAGTGTCATTTAGTAAGAATAGATGTTTACCTCCAACATACTAGGGTTTAGATAGAAGAATCTTCATAGTAGATTCAATGTTGAATTTAATAGAGAAACCAAGGAATTTAAAGGAGAAATCAAGGATAATCAAAGTTTCCCTTAATATCATCCTTGATGTCATTATTCAATAAACTTCGAATGGATTTATAATTTGGACTGGTAGAACTTCTTAAAATACAAAATAACACTCTTAGAGAGCTATAATCACATATTATACAATTGGTTAACCCATATCTCTTCCAAGGTAAAACTCTCTTACCGTATTAAGTTCTTTGAATTTCTATGAAATTTTCACCTTAAAAATACAGAAATCATCTAGGTGTATCTCTAAACCCTTTAAGACCATAATATCTAATCCATAATTTACTCACAAGCATGGTCTTTTGAATTATTTATAAGTGAATTTATATCATATTTAATTATTAATATGAGTCAATGTGTATTAAAAATTAAATATAATTTGCAGATATAAATCACACATCATAAATAAAATGAATCGACTAATCCAAAAATAATAACTAGGTTTATTCCAATCTAAACATATAAAACACTTAGTCAAATATCATATTTGAACCAACAAAAAATTAACAAAATAGAAAACACTATGGTAAAAGGAACTCTAAATGAAAATCTTGTATTTTAAAAAGCTTAATCAATTGGGATGATTTCTAGTCTTGTTTCTCAAATGAAAATGAAATTGAAATTGACCTCTCTAGTGTTTTCTAACCTTTTACTAGAGACATGGGATGGATACAAATCTGTCTTAGGTTGTGTCTCTCTTTATACGTTCTATCCATTATATGATCTCTCTTTATACCTTGTTTTAGATTGTGTCATCCTTTGCATGTGATTCATGTTTGACACTAGCTTACATATGAGCATGTTTTTAGTCATGTTCAACTATTAATTGTGATTCTCTTCATGTTTTCAGTTGAAATTCCATTAGTTATTAATAAATCTCATCCAAAAGGTTATATATTCTAAATTACCTAAAAATATTGTGAAAACTTAGTAAAGAAAAGTAATATAAAATCAAAAGTAAGAAAAATACAAATGAAAATATGTGAATATTTTATGCATTTTAAGTATCACCATACTTAAGCTTCTACTTTATAAACTAAGTGAAGTCTTAACCCAAGTTTTTTACCGAAATAAAAGAGGTTTCAACTGATATTTTTATGATAACAAACATAACTATTACAAATGGTTTATTATTTTGATAAGAAGAAATATGAGAATAAGATGTAGTCATAAACTCAAAAAGATAGTCCATGAAGTTGAGGAAAGAAGAGATGAAGTTTGCAACTAACAAAGTGAAGACCAAGTCAAGAAGAACAAGAAACATCGAGGTCATTCTTTAGTTTGTAATATTAATCATAATCTTATTTAGTTATTTTAATATTATATAAGGCTGACCATACATAAACATTTTATATCACTTCATTACATGGGTCTTTTCATTCATCAAGAGGCATTGAAGCTTTTGTTTTTAATAGAAAATTCTTTTGATCTTTTAACTGTTCTTTAGAGAATATTTTAGAAGTATCTAAATCATAATGGCATTAAAAATTAAGTAAATTGGTTACAAAAATTGTAAATTTTATACACTCAATTCACCCCCTTTGGTGCTATTAAGCATTAACAAGTGGCATCGAAAGAGGTATATTATGCAAGCATTTCTAAAGAAAGCATATAGCAAAGATCTTAATGGCATATTTAGGAGTATCTTCATCACCATTTAACTAAGAGAGACAAAGTATTAGTAAAGCACCTTTCTTTGATGAGAATGATTAACTATTGGAAAATAGGATGAGGTTTTTCTTAATAGTTGAAAGTGTTGGTTTATAAGAAATAGTTTCAAAGATTCCTTTATTCCTAAAAAATTATAGATAAGAAAAGGTACCTAAATTAATGAAAGAATAGGAACCTTAAGATAAGCGATTAGTATCCTTGAACAATAGAGTCATACATATCCTATTTTATGCATTAGGAATAAATGAATTCAATGTGGTTTCTATGTGTGAAACAACTTATGATTAGCATACTCTAGAAGTTACACATGAAGGAACAAATCAAGTAAATGAGAGTAAAATTATCATCATAACTCTTCAATATGAATTGTTTCAAATGAAGCACGATGAAAGCATATCTAGTATGTACACTAGATTTATTGATATTATTAATGGTTTCAAATTACTTGAAAAGACCTATACTAATCTTAAAATGGTAAGAAAGTTGCTTAGGTCACTTTTGAAGATGTGAGAAGCTAAATTAACAGTTATAGAAGAAGGCAAGGATTTAAAAACACCACCATTAAAGGAAATTATTAGATCTCTTCTTATATACAAAATAAGGCACTATGAGGCATAAGAAGAGATGATGCATTTAAAGAAAAGGGACTTAACATTCAAGGTCTCAAGGGAGGAATCATGTGAAGAAGAGACATCTATAAGTGGAAGTGATAATGAAGACCTCACCTTTATTACTAAGAAATTCAATTTGTTTTTGAAGAAAAAGAATTTCTCTAATACAAAGGACTTTAAGGAA
Organism: Erythroxylum longipes; assembly: GCA_027563885.1. NCBI lineage: Eukaryota > Viridiplantae > Streptophyta > Magnoliopsida > Malpighiales > Erythroxylaceae > Erythroxylum > Erythroxylum longipes. The sequence goes on from JAOQMS010058629.1 coordinate 6,258, forward strand.
GGTAAAGTTTATCAAAAACATAAATCCTATAACATTATGTATTTTTAATATAGAAAACTTGGTTATATGAAGTGAAAATGCCCTCTAGTTGATAGCTGTAGATTGCATCGTGTTTTAGAGGGTAGTTTGGTGTTTGTTTAGTTTTAATTTGATTATTTACTATGTGTTTGTATTAGTTTGTTAAATATTTGTGTTTTACGTGTTTTATGGGTTAGATCATGCTTTTTATCTTTAATGTTGTGCATTTGAGGTGCCTTGATGAGTTTTCCACTATTTGAGGGTTAATATCAAAGAACGGAGGAGTTTTGGAGGGAACCCAAGCCATAATACAAGCCTATGATCATGGCAGGCAGGACACGATCATGACAGAAGCACCAAGATTGGCCTGCCACGATTGTGATAGAACTACCAAGATTAGCCAAAGATTATGGCCTAGATATCGTGTCATATAGGCCACGATCTTGGACAGCGTCAGGACAAATATGAGGTCACTTCTAGACTCAAGTTTTCAAGGGACTTTTTGGTCTTTTTGGAGCCCGAAAAAGACCCTAGGTTGCCCTAAATAGAAAAAACCCTAGGTGACTAATGCAGATACATGGACTTTGGTAGCCACTGTTAAGATTTTCTCTTGACTCTTCACGAAAAGTCATAAGCTTCAAGGACAAAAGGTGGGAATCGGGACTAATAATCAAGAGCTTCCATTTTCCATATTTTCAGATACAAAAAGGGAAGAAAGCTATCGTTGTATTTTTATTTTTGTTTTGTTTTTAGTATGTTTTGTATTATGGAGAATATGGATATGGTTGAACTTGTTTCTATTATGAGTGGATGAATTTGTTGTAGAGATTACTTTTAAACTACTTGTTGAACTCTTACCTTTTTGTTTTGAATAAATGAAAGCTTTTAATAAATGTCATGCTTAAACTTTACAATATATTGAGAAATTGAGTTGGGTAAATTGTGTAGGGTTGTACAATGAGAGTTATCACCCTATAGAACTTCATTTATCAAGTTAATTGATTAGTTAGAGAGAGATCTTGACTAATTAGTTGATTAACCATATGATAGCTTCATCACTATTTAAATTGGTAGGCTGATTTTGTAGATTAAGAGATTACATAACCAATTCCACTTAATTTGGCTGGGGACATTTGATTACACCTTGAGAGAGGGTGATTGAAACATTAGGACATCTTAGATGAGGCATAATTCAATCAATAAGGTAGGAGGGAGACAAGATAGGGAAAAAGTAATCTCTAATCTTTAATCTTGAAATCAAAGTTTTTGCACTTTTGTTACATTATTTGTTCGTTGCTAGTTTTGTTTTATTTGGTTTATTTGTCAGTTTATTATTCGAATTTGAGTCTTAAACAAACCATAACCTGAATTAAGTGGTGCCTAAGCACAATCTTTATGGGAAGATATACGTTTTTTACTACAAGGAACGACCAGTATACTTACAGTTTTTAGCGTAAAACAAGTAGTTTGTTTTACATTAAACAAGTTTTTGGCGTTGTTATTGGGGATTTTTTTGTTTAGCGTCTTGTTTAGTTTAGGTGACTTTGATTTAATAGTGTTTGATACTCTTCCTTGTCTATTTACAAGTGCATTATCATAAGGAGCATGAGGTCTAACAAGCTTAATGAAGAAGAGTTTTCAAACATTACAAGGGACGAAACAGAGTTAAGAAGAGGTAGACATCAAGACAAAATACAAAGGAATATGGAAGAAGAAAGAGAGCAAAGAGGAGCTGAGAGGACATTGATGGACTTTATGAGGCTAGGTTTCAGTCCTTAAGGAGTTGCAAGGCCTGCAGTCAAAGTTAATAACTTCAAGATCAAGCTAGTACTCCTTAACATACTTCAAAACATTGTGCAGTTTTATAGGTTGTCAAACAAAGATCCCAAATTCCCATCTTGCTAGCTTTTTGGAGATCTGTGACACCTTCAGGTTTAATGGGATGTCTGATGATGCTGTGAGGTTAACATTGTTTCCTTTTACCATGAGGGATCAGGCAAACGTATGGTATAACTCACTCAGTTCAAGACAAATCACTACTTGGGAGCAGCTAGCCTGAGCTTTCCTTGCTAAGTACTTTCATTTAACGAAGTCAACAAGAATCATCAAGGAGATCACAAACTTTCAATAAAGTGATGGGGATTCATTGTATGAAACCTGGGAGAAATTTAAGGAATTACAAAGGAGTTGCCCCCACCAAAACCTTTCGAGGGAGTTCCTTTAGAAAACATTCTACAATGGTGTGACTTAGAGCATAAGGGGAACAATAGATACAGCTACAAGAGGGTCTTTGATGAGGAAAACTATTGATGCAACTCATACCTTTTGGAAGAGTTGGCGAGCAACAACTATATGTGGTCAAATGAAAGGAGTAGACAAGGATCCAAGGAGTAAAAAGATATGATTCCAATTGACTCAGTGATAGCCTTACAAGCACAGATTACTGCCCTCACCAAACAGTTGAGCAACTTGCAGGGAGCTTCTTCATCCACAGCCAAGGCCATGCAATTACAATGTAAGTTATATAGGAACTATGGCATAGTTAAGTGCTTCTTGCTAGGAGCCAGTGGTACAGAATAAGTTCATTACTTGGGCTAATCGCAAAGAGGTAACAATATATACTCTAAAACTTACAATCTCAGGTGGAAAAAGCAACCAAAATTTTCGTGGAATACTAACAATGCAGGTGGCCAAGTCAGATCACAAGGACCTCCCGAATTTCAGCAAGATTGACTTGGGTCTTTGGAGAGAAAAATGGACAAGTTAATTGATGTATTGGGTTCAAAATTCTTAAGACAAGAGGAAGGTCAAAGAATACAAAAAGAGAGTCAAAAGAGAATGGATGTAAAGTTTGACTAGATTGTGAAGAACCACACTTCATCTATCCACAACTTAAAGGTACAGGTAGGTCAACTTGCCAATGCTTTGTCTTCTAGGAATGTAGGAAGCTTACTAAGAAACATCGAGGCCAATCTAAAGAATAACTCAAGGTGATCATACTTAGGAGTAAAAAGCAATTAGAGGAGCCAAGTGTGCAAAAGGATAGATAACAAAAAGAGAAAGGTAAGGCAAAGAGATAGAAGAAAAAAAGGTAGAAGAGAAAGAAGAAAAGAAGCCATATATGCCACCACCACCCTACAAGACTAAGATTCCATATTCGCAGAGGGTAAGATAACATCAAGTAGGTACTCAATTCTCTAAATTCTTAGAGAAATAAAAGAAGGTTTAGATTAATTTGTCTTTGGTGGAGGCATTGAAGTGTATGCTCAAGTATGTGAAGTTTCTCAAGGACATATTGATGCACAAATGCACTTGGGATGACAATCAGACAGTGAACTTGATAGAGAACTGTAGTTCGATCATCACAAGCATAATGCCTTCAAAACAACATGATCCAGGGAGTTTTACTATTCTATGTGTTATTGGAGATTTTGAATTTTCTAATTACTTATGTGAATTAGGTGCAAATATTAACTTGATGCCTTTATCTATTTTAGAAAATTAGGGCTAGGAGACGTCGAGCCAACATCCATGCTTATCCAACTTGTGGATCAATCCATCAAGAGGCCATTTAGAGTAGTAGAAGATGTTCTACTAAAAGTGGATAAATTTATAATTCCTGTTGATTTTGTTGTGTTAGATTTTAAAGAAGATAGGAATTGTCCATTAATTTTGGGTAGGCCCTTTATGAATACTGGTAGGGTATTAGGCATGAAGGAAAACTGGTTTTGAGAATTGGCGATGAGTAGGTTGAATCCAATATGACTAAATCTTTGAAGAAGCCGGTGGTTGTAAGTGCATGTATAAAGATTGATGTTGTGGATGATTGTGTAAAGGAAGTTGAGGAAGTTGTTGAAGTGCATATGGATGAGAGTGTGAGCGAAGAGGAATTGTGTGAGGAGGGTGAGCAAGAGAAGTTAGAGAGAATAGATGCTCTCACACCACCCTCCATTGTAAAGCCACCCACAGTAGAACTAGAACCCTTACCTTCCCACATAAGATACACATTTTTAGATAAGGACCACACCCTACCTATCATCATTTCCAACCAATTGGATTTTGAGCAAGAAGAGAAAGTGATAGAGACCATTAAGTAGAGGATAAGAGCCATGTGGAGGCAAATTTTTGATATTAGGGGGATTAGCCCCAATGTGATGATGCATAGGATTAACCTTGAAGAAGGATGTAAGACAATGAGAGAGAGGCAAAGAAGGTTAAATCCAAACATGTAAGAGGTTGTGAAGAAGGAAGTGATGAAGCTTTTAGATGTATGTATTATATACCTAATTTCAGATAACGAGTGGGTGAATCTGGTGCAATGTGTGCGTAAGAAGGGAGGCATGACAATGGTGTAGAATGAAAAAGGTGAAAAGATTTCCACTAAGAACATCACAGGTTGGAGAGTGTGCATTGACTATAGGAAGCTCAATTTGTCCACTAAGAAAGACCATTTCCCTTTACCTTTTGTGGACCAAATGATTGAGAGGGTGGCTGGCCATATTTTTTATTATTTTCTTGATGGATATTTAGAGTATAATCAAGTGTTCATATACCCACAGGACAAAGAGAAGACTACTTTCACTTGTCCTTATGGGACTTTTGCTTACAAGAGCATGCCTTTTGGTCTATGCAATGCACCAGCCACATTCTAAAGGTGCATGATGGCCATCTTTACATAAATGAATGAAGACTTAATAGAGGTATTTATGGATGACTTCTCTATTTTTGGAGACTCTTTTGATCATTACTTGTTTAATTTGGATAGTGTGTTACAAAGATGTGAGGAGTCTCATTTAGTCTTAAATTAACAGGTGTGTCATTTTAGGGTCTAAGAGGGAGATGTTTTGGGCCATAAGATCTCATGCAGGGGGATTGAGGTAGATTGAGCTAAAACTGAAGTGATTGAAAAGCTCCCACCTCCTACCAACATCAAGGGGATCTGAGCATTCCTTGGTAATGCAGGGTTCTACAAACGATTCATCAAGGACTTTTCTCGTATTGCTAAACCCTTGACTCACTTGTTAGTTAAAGATGTGTCTTTTATGTTTAATGATGATTGTTTAGATGCTTTTAACAGGTTAAAGAAGGCACTTACAATAATACCTATTTTGATGTCACCAGATTGGTCACTTCCCTTTAAGATTATATGTGATGCAGGCGACCATGCTATTGTTTATGGACTTGGATAGCAAAAGGAGAAGAGGCTACATGCAATTTACTACACCAGTAAGACCTTGGCGGGAGCATAGTTGAACTACACCACTACTGATAAAGATTTACTTCCAGTGATATCTGTATATGAAAAATTTTGTTCTTATCTTTTGGGCTCACAAGTTATTATTTTTACAGATCATGCGACATTGTGTTATCTGTTTACAAAGAAGGATGCCAAAGCTAGGCTCATTCAATGGGTGCTTTTTCTCTAAGAATTTAACATTGAAATTAAGGACAATAAAGGAGCAAAAAATGTTGTAGCAACCCACCTATCGAGTCTTGAAGGGGTACAAAATGAAGAGGAAGAGAAAATTGAGAATTGCTTTCCTGAAGAGGCCTTAATGATAGTAGAAAATCCTTTTCTTCCTTGGTTTGCAGATATTGCCAATTAGCTCTCAGGTGGTATTCTTCCCCCCAATCTCTTATATCAACAAATGAAGCATTTCTTATTTTAGTTTTCTCACTATATTTAGGTTGAACCGATGTTATATAAAATATGTGCTGACAGTTTTATTCGTAAGTGTGGACCTAAAGATGAAATGGCTGAAGTTTTGACTCAGTGTCATAGTTTAGTTTATGAAGGACACTATGGAGCAAGCAAGACAGCTTCTCACATTTTGGGGTGTGGATTCAATTAGGCAAACTTGTTTAAGGATGCCCGATATTTTATATTGCACCATGATAGGTGCCAAAGAGCAGGCAATATTTCGACGAGAAATGAGATGCCACTTTAAAACATCATAGAGGTAGAGATATTTGATGTGTGGCGCTTGTATTTCATGGGACCATTCCCATCTTCCCTAGGTAACTCATATATATTAGTTGGAATTAATTATATGTCTAGGTGGATCAAAGCAATAGCTACTCCAACAAATTATGGCAAGGTGGTACAACATTTCATTAAGAAGATCTTTACTAGGTTTGGGGGTGCCTAAAGCTATCATAAGTGATGGAGGGGGTCACTTTTGCAGCAAACCCTTTAAGGCTTTTCTGTGGAGATATAATGTCCATCATAGAGTGGCAACCCCTTACCATCTGCAAATAAGTGGCCAAGTGGAGGTGGTGAATAGAGAGTTAAAGAAGATTTAAGAGAAGGTAGTGAACACTTCAAGAAAAGATTAGGCTTTAAAGTTGGATGATACATTTTTGGCTTACAGGATGACTTTTAAAAACCCCATAGGTATAACACCATATCGACTTGTATATGGCAAGGCTTACCATTTACCATTGGAGTTGGAATATAGAGCTTATTGGTCAATTAGAAAATTGAACATAGATTGGAAGGTAGTGGGCGAGAAGAGATTGTTACAACTTGATGGAGGAGTTAAGCTATGATACATATAAAATTCCAAGTTGTACAAGGAAAGGGCTAAGAAGTGGTATGATGCCCCTATCAAGAAGAAGGGATTCAAGAGTGGGGACTTAGTGCTTTTGTTCAATCCATGACTTCAGTTATTTCCTAGAAAGCTTAAGTTATTCAAGTGTTTCCTCATGGAGCTTTGGAGTTGGAAAATGATAAGGGCGAAACTTTTAAGTTTAATGGGCCTAGCTGCAAACTATACTTTGGAGGGCTATTCTAACAAGAAAGGGAAGTACTTTCTTTCCTTTCACTCACTCTTTCATGATTGCATATGGAATGTTCAAGCTAATCATCTTAACTTAGCATGCTTGTTTTCATTTGCTTGTCTTTGTGGTAGTGTGGTTTTGCTTTGGTTTGATAGTGTTTAGTTTGATTTTGATTGGGTTTTAACTTGTTTCACCCTTTAATCTCTTATTATTTAGCTGCTCAATGATGTGTTTTAAGGTTACTTGAAGGTTTGTTGTCCATTATAGCTTATTGGAGGACCAAAGGATGAGAGGAAAAATGTGCCACCTCCATCGCCCCCACCACCATGAGCCCATTTTGCCTTTAATCTCTTCTATTATTCTTCTTGTGTTTTGTGTTTTGTTTTTCATTGTGTTGTTTTGTGGTTTTGGGTATTCTCCTTTTCACATTAAGGATGATGTGTTGTTCAAGTGTGGGGAGGTAGTCTTTACATTTGAGGTAGTCTCTGTATTTGTGTTTGAATTTTTGTATGTCATTTAGGATGCATGTTAGGTTGTTAGTATTAGGTGTGTCATTTCACTTACATTTGAATCTTAATGATGAATGTGTTGCCATAAGATTCTATCATACTAGTTGGAATGAGATTAAATGCATGCATGAACTCAAATTAGGCTATTTGAGTAAAGAGTGAACCATAAAGAGTGATGAAAGTAGTTGGCTGCATAAGCTTACTCAGAGCTTGACACTTAAGCAATAAGGTAATGTATAGAAACATAATGGATTTTCATTTGGGCCTGTATGAGGAATTAAGCCTTTATGACTCCATTCTATAGTCATTTCATTTCCTTGTTTGTTTGATGATTCCTTAAGAAATTACCTTCAGAACTTGTTTTAAATCGGCGTAAATCTACTGGATGCATGTTAGATGAAACTCGTTTAGCCTTTAACCTTTTGTTTCTTGAAATCACCCCATTTAAAAACCCACAAATCCCATTAGCTTGCCTAATAATAATTTAATATAAAGCTAAGTGATACTTTAGTTTGGGATTTTTTTGGTTATAATTTTTTCCTTTCTGAGGTGGTTTGAGCAGATTTTAGTACTTCTACTCTTAGCGCACATTGCATATAGTTGAAGTTTTCTATTCATTGTTTCTTTATTATTAAAAAAAGGAAAAGAAAGAAAATAAAAAGGAATAACATATAGTAGCATCAATAAGTACGGAGTAATAGTCATATCCATTTGTATAACTTAAAGGTTTATCTTTGTCATCCTTTGTACACTTAATACTTTATAAATGTTTGTGATAAACCCCCAAAACCTTTTTGACTCACCTTAAACCTAGCCACATTATAACCTGAACCAAATTCCTTTTGATTTGTTTTAGTATGTAATCATTGTGGAGGAGAATTAGTGTATTAGCAAGCCTATGATAGTATGGTTTCCTATAGGAAGTTTAAGCAAAACACAAACCATCAAACACTTGAGAGAAATTCGTAAGGAAGGTCCATTTTAAGTTTATACTTATCTTTTAGTGATAGTTTCATAACTTGAGTTTGCTTATGTGAACTAATGAAAATTAGTCATCATGTACGTTGCAGCTTGACACTTGAGTTATCCAAAGTTTGAGGGATTGCATACTTTAATGTTTGTAAACATGAAGTGATAGCATTTCATTGGTTGTATTTGATTTTTACATGAAGACAAGCAAAAGTTTAAGCATGGGGATATTGATATTTATAGATTGCATCTTGTTTTAGTGGGTAGGTGTGTTTAGCTGGTAATTTGATTATTTAGTATGTATATAGGTTAGAATTGCGTTAGTTTCTTAAATATTTGTGTTTTATAGGTTAAAGCAAGCTTTTAAGCTTCAATGTTGTGTATTTAAGGTGCTTTGATGAGTTTGCTACTATTTTAAGGTCAATATTAAAGAATTGAGGAGTTTCAAAGGGAACTCGGGCTATAACACGGGCCCATGATCGTGGCAGGTAGGCCATCATCGTGATAGAAGCACCAAGGTTGGCCCAAGATCATGGTCTGCGTTCTATGATCATGATAGAGAGCTTACTCAAGGGCCACGACAGTGTCATATAGGCCACGATCGTGACAAACGTGGGGACACTTCTAGACTCAAGTTTTCAAGGGACTTTTCGGTTTTTTCGGACCCCAAAAAAGACCATAGGTTTTCGTAAATAGAAAAAAAACCTAGGTGACTTATACAGATACATGAATTTTGGCAGCCATCGTTGAGATTTTCTCTTGACTGTTCACGAAAAGTCACAAGCTTCCAAATCAAAAGTTGGTAGTCGGGACTGATACTTAAGAGCTTCCATTAAGCTTCCATTTTCTAGATTTTCAGATACAAAAAGGGAAGAAATCTACCATTCTATTTGTTTTACTTTTATTTTGTTTTCAACATGTTTTGTAATATGGAAAATAGGGATATGGTTGAACTTGTTGAATTTATTGTAGAGATTACTTTTAAACTACTTACTTTTTTGTTTTGGATAAATGAATGCTTTTGATAAATGTTGTGCTTAAACCTTACAGTATATTGAGAAATTGAGTTAGGTAAGCTGTGTAGGGTTGCACAATAAGAGTTGGCAGCTAACCCTACAGACCTACATTTATCAACTTAATTGATTAGTTATAAAGAGATCCTGACTAATTAGTTGATTACCCATAGGATAACTTCATAACTAGTTACATTGGTGGACTGATTTTGTAGATTGAGAGATTGCATAGTTAATTCCATTTAGTTTGGCTAGGAAAATTTTATTACACCTTAAGAGAGGGTGATTGAAAAATTAGGACAACTTAGGTGAGGCATCATTCAATCAACAAGGTAGGAGGGAGACAAGATAGGGAAAAAGTGATCTCTAATCTTTAATCTTAAAATCAAAATTTTTGCACTTTTGTTACATTATTTTTCGTTGCTAGTTTGTTTGATTTAGTTTATTTTGTAGTTTATTATTCAAATTTGAGTTTTGAATAAAGCATAACCTGAAATAATTGGTGCCTAAGAATAATCTCTGCGGGATAATATCCGCTTTTACTACAAGTAAAGGCCTGTATACTTGCGATTTTTACTGTAAAACAAGTTGTTTGTTTTTGCATTCAACACTTGTCAATGATAATGAAAAGTGTAAAGGAAACATTAAGAAAGAGAAGAAGGAAATAAGAAGAAATTACTTTAAGCCTCAACTTGGGATGACACAAGTGAATCTAAATATGAGTAGTCAAAAGGAAAGATAGCTCACAAGTGGTTTACAGCTATGAACAATGTTAAGGTAACATCTAACTCTAATTTATATGATGGTGATCGTGATTTTACATTTGATAAAATATTCAAAATTTTGAAAATCATGACTAAGAAAAGGAAGAGATTATCTTTCAAACTCAAGGAGTTTAAAAACAATTGGATGCATGTATGAATAAGAATAAAAAGAAGATAAGTGAATTGTATAGTAATAAATAATCCATTAAATACTCCAAAATTATGATTATTAATGACAATTATGACTTAGATGCATTAAGGAATAATAGTGAAAAAGTTTTAAAAGAGGTTGATGCTCTCAAGGTCTTATTTTTCAAGTTTACTCAGAGAATTGAAAAGCTAGATAACATGTTAGAAGCTTAAAAGAATTCCAATAATATGCATAGGATATGATACAATAATTGACGTGAAGCAAATTATAAAACCATGTTTATAAAAGGAAATTTTTGTATAGTGAAGAACCATTGAGTAATGTGAAATATGAGTATATGGTACAATAATTGACGTGAAGCAAATTCTAAAACCATGTTTATAAAAGGAAATTTTTGTATAGTGAAGAACCATTGAGTAATGTGAAATATGAGTATGAAGTATAGACATTTAAGTATATGCATGCACATGTCAAATCCACTAGGACTAATTTAAAAATCAAGCATCATGCCCTCATTTATGGCTCACAATATAGATATGGCATTCATTACTCTTAAAGAAAACTTCTGCAAATGCATTTATACCCTTTTTGTCCTCAAAGAAGCATACGTAAATCTTTCATTCATAGTAGGAATCATAAATATAATCATAGTATGAAATTTCACTACTCGAAGAAAACATTCAACACTTTCAATGTCCAAAGGAAGATTCCTCAATTTACATAAATGTATAGAACATTTGTAATACACGTATGTATTGTTTTCACTCATATAACATGATATGTAATTTTCTTGGGAAGTATAAACATGTTAATTTATTTTGTTTTGTTAAATAAAGGATGGTACTAAAAAAACTAGATTTAAAAGAAGAAAAAAATTAACAGTCGAGGACCTAAGCTCATTGACATAACTAAAACTCATTGGTTGGCTTATTTTGTAGGGTTTTTAAAGGGAAAATGGTATGTAGTAGAGATGGTAGTGTTATTTTTAAAGAGTTTACGTTTTTCTATTTTAATGAATCTAGTCCTTTTGCCTTCTAGAATGTCTTAAAAATGTTGATGTAGGATATAGAGAAATTAGTCTTAAAGTATAAGAATGATCATTAAAGACACCTAAAAAGAGCCAATGGTTTAACCAGGTAACAAAATGAGAAGGATTAGATTCTTTCAATTTATTGAAAGTTCAAGAATAATCTTCATTCAAATCATTCACAAGTAATTTTCAACAGAAGATAACTATTAGCTCATGTTTCAGAAATATACGACATCTTCTATTCATGTGTCAATTTCAATCTAAATACTTGTTGATGAATGTTTGGGTTTACACTATGAATTATAACTTGAACACTACTTTGGTACATTATGGAACTTATACATTGAGTGCAAATAAGGATATTGAGTTAAAATTGATATAGTTTCACTAAGCCAATGAATAATATTATTAGGAGAGAATTAAACATGATTTTATGTTATAAAAAGCCTCATTTTATGTTTATAATAGGTTTTTATTGACATTAGCATGATTTATTAAGTGTTTTGATGTTTTAATTTGATTTTAAAAGTTGTTTTGCCAATTTATTTAGTCAACTAGTCAACAATATCTTAGTATGACTAACTAGTGTTCTTAAAGTACACCCACCACTACTTTCCAGTGAGTTTTCTAGGTTTTTGGTTGCTAATTATTAATAAATGATTTGACACTTAGGGACACAGAATAATGCTTTACTCTCGGAGAACCTGGTAAGCCATTTTCCAAGCAGAAAAGTTATGTTAATTTTATTTCTAATATGCCACCTAGAATTTTGTTCATTCCTATAACTAAAAAGGTAGCCTTTAAACTTCAAATATGTAGTTTCTAACATTTAAACACATTCTCTAGTGTTTTTAGAGTAGTTCTTAAGACATACATTACCTTCAGCTCCCAATATATAGAGTATACTATTGAAATCCCTTATAACTGCCTAAGGATCCTTGATTATAACTTCTGCTCCCTCTATAGTATTCTTCTTTTAAGCAAAGTTAGAACTATACAATTAGGTAAATTCCAACTTTCTAACTTTCATTTGGGAATTGTATAAAGATAACCAAATGTTGTTCGTTTGATTGGAGCGCTTTCACTTTATCCTTTCTGGTATAAAAAGCCAGAACAATTTGTCCATACTGAATTTGTTTATGAATAGAAACGAAAGAACACCAATTAAGAACAAGCTTTAACTTCAAAATTCTTTCAAAGGAGAGAATTATTAATCTAAAAAAGTGATTATTAATGACAATTATGACTTAAATGAATTAAGGAATAATAGTGAAACATTTTAAAAGTAGGTTGATGCTCTTAAGGTCTTATTATTCGAGCTTACTCAAAGAACTAAAAAACTAGAGAACATGTTAGAAGCTTAAAAGAATTCCAATAATATGTATAGGATATGATATAATAATTGACGTGAAGCAATTTCTAAAACCATGTTTATAAAAGGAAATTTTTGTATAGTGAAGAACCATTGTATAATATGAAATATGAGTACGAAGTATAGACATTTAAGTATATGCATACAAATGTCACATCCACTAGGACTAATTTAAAAATCAAGCATCATGCCCTCATTTATGGCTTACAATATGGATATAGGGTTCAATACTCTCAAAGGAAACTTCTGCAAATTCATTTATACCCTTTTATTCCTTAAAGAAGCATACGTAAAGCTTTCATTTATAGTAGGAATCATAAATATAATCATAATATGAGATTTCACTTCTTGAGGAAAACATTCAATACTTTCAATGTCCAAAGGAAGATTCCTCAATTTACATAAACATATAGGACATTTGTAATACACGTATGTATTTTTGTCACTCATATAACATGGTATGACATTTTTTGGTAAGTATGGACATGTTGATTTATTTTGTTTTATTAAACAAAGGATGGTACTCAAAAAACTAGATTCAAAAGAAGAAGGAAACTAACAGCGGAGGACCTAAGCTCATTGACATAACTAAAACTTATTGGTTGGCTTATTCTGTAGGGTTTTTAAAGGGAAAATGGTATGTAGTAGAGATGGTAGTATTATTTTTGAAGAGTTTATGTTTGTCTATTTTAATGAATCTAGTCTTTTTGCCATTTAGAATGTCTTGAAAATGTTGATGTAGGATATGGAGAAATTAGTCTTAAAGTATAAGAATGATCATCAAAGACACCTCAAAAGAATCAATTGTTTAAGCAAGTAAGGAAATGAGAAGGATTAGATTCTTTCCATTTATTGAAAGTTGAAGAAGAATCTACATTTAAATCATTCACTAGTAATTTTCAACAAAAGATAACTATTAGATCATGTTTTAGAAATATACAACATCTTGTATTCATGCGTCAATTTCAATCCAAATACTTAGTGATGAATGTTTGGGTTTACACTATGAATTATAACTTGAACACTTCTTAGGTATATTATGGAATTTATACATTGAATGGAAATAAGGATATTGAGTTAAAATTTGTTGACATAATGGACTAATTGGGATACGGTCTCACTAAGACAATTAATGATATTATTAGGAGAGAATTAGACATGATTCCCTGTTATTAAAGTCTCATTTTATGTTTATAATAGGTTTTTATTGACATTAGCATGATTTATTAAGTGTTTTTATGTTTTAATTTCATTTTAAAGGTTGTTTTGCCAAGTTATTTAGTCAACTGGTCAACAATATCTTAGTATGGCTGACTAGTGTTCTCAAAGTACACCCACCACTACTTTCTAGTGAGTTTTCTAGGTTTTTGGTTGCTAATTTAGGCAACCACTTAGACACATTTTTTGACCAATGTCCTCTTATAGTGGAACAATGTCACTTCACTCAAGAAAATTTTCCTTTACATTGAGTTTATTCTAACTTTGGCTACATAAACTAACTAACCATCTTTATTAGTCAATCAATATACTTCAGTGATAAATCAATATAGCTTTTCCCTTACAAAACTTTTATTATAACGGGATTGTACCTTAATTGGCTGATAGGTTGGTCAATCACGCAATATAGCTTTTCTCTTTGCACTTAACAATTTTAGCTCCTCTTTAATCTAAATGGGTTTCCTAACAAAGACATACATTTTATACCCTGAGTACTCCTATCCATTCCTTTACTGATTGCCTCATTAAAGCCCTTATGCTCAACTAATAAATTATTAAATTTATTACTAAAGAAGTTATGCATAATTATTAGTGAATGATTTGAGACTTAGGGACACAGAATAAAGCTTTACTCCCGGAGAACTTGGTAAGCCATTTTCCAAGCATAGAAGTTATGTTAATTTTATTTCTAATATGTCATCTAGAATTTTGTTCATTACTATAACTAAAAAGGCAACCTTTAAACTTCAAATATGTAGTTTCTAACATTTTAACACATTCTCTAGTGTTTTTATAGTAGTTCTTTAGATATAAATTACCTTCAGCTTTTGATATATAGAGTGTATTATCAAAATCCCTTATAACCACCCAAAGATCCTGGATTATAACTTCTAGTCCCTCCACAGTAGTCTTCTTTAAAAATCAAAGTTGAAACTATACACGTAGGTAACTTCCAAGTTTATATTTTTCCTTTAAGAATTGCATAAAGATAACCAAATGTTGGTCGTTTGATTGGAGCACTTTCACTTCATCCTTTCTGCTATAAAAAGCTATAACAACTTGACCATATTGAAGTTGTTTATGATTAGAAACGAAAGAACACCAATTACCAACAAGCTTCAGCTTCAAAATTCTTTCATATGATAGTTTGTTCTCTAAAATACATTTAACTATAGGGTTATCTTCCACATCAAATCCCTTAATGGTTGTTGTTTCTTTAGGAAATTAAGGCTCGTCATATTCTATGATATAATTGACATTATAAGGCATGTTTGAATAAGGATCCCTTAGATCTCTTACTTTTACCTGACTTCCTGCTACTATCCATCTTAAATCACCATTGTTTATCTTAATTGCCACCTGAAGTTAGAACTTAAGTGTAACTTCTCTAAATTATTAAAAGGAGATAAATTGTCGACCACCTTCTTATCTTTTGTCACCTCTTTATCCTTTTTCTTGATGTTACTATCCTTTATAACCAAAACATCTTCTCATACATTGTCCATTGAGTTACCAGTTTCCTTCAGAATCATTTGCTCACTATTCGAATTTTGTAAGAAATTTTTATATAGGCAATCTTCTCCACCACTTTCCTCTAATGATCCAATCCTATCGAGTCTACATAATCCCCTCTCATAAAATGTCTACCCGTTTTACTCACCTAATACCATAAGAACTTGGAGTTAGTCTTGCTATAAGAAACTTTGAAAAAGTCTTTATATAGCACATTATCTTTTCTAAATCTCGTAATAGGAACTGAGTCTAGAATCTCATTACTTAATTTCTCACTTACATATAATCTCTCATACTCAATCCTCCTTCTTAGTGTTTTGTTATGTCTATACAAATATGTTTATCTATAAAACTATCCAGTGTACTAAGCCCTCTCCTAGACTAGCACTTAAGTGGAACGCCATGAAAGTTTATCCAAATTTATACATTCTCATGTTTGATGTTCTCTAAACATATGTCCGGCCTCCAGGGCTACAAGAATAATGGATAGCTTTAATTATGCCATCATCCAACAACCAGAATTTCCTTAGCACCTGAATAAGAACTTACATAGAAAATTAGGTTGTCTTCTAAGAGGAAAAACTCATTTAATACCTTGTCTTTAAACTGCTTCAATGCCCATTCTCTCATAGTTAGGAATGGAAGTTTACTACCCATGAAAAAATCTACTAAAAGAGATAACATTCTCTTTGTAGTTTCTTTTAACAAATTAATTTCTAGAGCTACTATAACTTGACCATCATTAAGAAAAGGGGGCATATTAAAGTGGTCCCTTAGAGTCTTCACTAATAACTTGCCTCCAGTTCAAGCTTGGTTTCATGAATGGGGTTTTTGTAGTATCTAAGTTTAAGGAACTAGGCTCTAGTATAAGGTCGGTCTTGGACCAAGAATTATAGGGAAAGAGGAGATGGTAAAGATGGAAAGGACAAATTATCAAGTTTTAGGTTCAAGAAGCTTATCTCCATTAATAAAAAAGTAGGAGTTGGTAGAAAAGTTTTAAAAGTTGTTATTTAAAATGGTAAAGGAACAAAACACGAGAAAGGGTAAAAAGGAAAAGACAAACCACTCAATTTTTGCATTTTATTGTCCAAATAGATTGGAGAATGACAAACTAGTGAAAGAGAGGGGGAGCTAGGCTAATGCCATTCTATTTTCAAAAATAAGCTAGAAATCATTTTTGTATAGGTACATCATTTCTATTATCCTTATATTTTAGCATTTGTCAAATATATCTCACTTTATTTTGTAGCACTACACATCCCAACTAATAAAAATTATATATTTATTTATCTTAACGTGATACCGTTATTGAAAAATTTTACTAGTTCTTCTATGGACTTAACCATAGTATTTACAATAATCTTTAGAGCCACCCTATAAAATTTAGCAATATTTGCAATTATCTTATAATTTTTTGTTGGTTGTTCACACTTTCAGGCTTTAAAAAAGCTTAGAGAATATTTTATCCGAATTGTGTTTAATATTTTAGCTTCTAATCAGAATTTTGAAAATTTTCACGTATTGAATTTTTAAGAAGCATAACAATTCAACATAGTTTAGTTTAGTCATAAATGAGGATAAATAAGTATAAATTTTTCATAGGTTTTGATATTTAGTGTTACAAAATGATAATAAGATATATTTTAAATTTCACTCATAATTTAGGGTATTCTAAATAATATACCATCTTAAAACCTTTTAAAAATCTGTAAGGCTTGAGTTGAAATAAAAATAATAAATAACATGCATTATTCTTTAAAAATAAATAAAATTTAAAACACTATTATAGAATCCCACGTTACCTATCCCTTAGGTCCCTACCAATAGCTCTGAACCCTGAAATAATCCCAATCTACCTGCCAAGAGAACCTATAGTCATGTGCTGAATGATACAATAGATGCTTCAACTTTATAATACATTCTCGTGAGTTCTAAAGATGGACAAACAAAAGTTTCTCCTTCTTTGAGAGTGCTTTAAGAGGGATTAACAAATTGGAACTCCTGTTTAATAGTTTTTTTCTTATAGAAAAGGCCTGCATACCTTCCTCTAAAGGCTTAGACTAGTTAAGGTTGGACTACTTATGGATTACTAGAAGTGCTTGTTTGAGGTGATATCCTTTTAATTTCAAATTCAACTCCTAAGTGGAAATATAAAGAGTACTAAACAATGCCCCTTGGCACTTCAATAACTAATAGACATTCCTCCAAAAATGGCAACAATAAGTAGGTCCTCGAATATAAAGTACAAAAGAATTCCTTATCATAACAACTTTGACAACATCCCTCTTGTGTATAAGACCACTAAGAGATTAATTCATATAAAACGTTATAATGTAAGGCCTATAGGAATGGATAAAGTGACATCAACGCTCAAAATAATGTTATTAAGGATATGATTGAAGTCTCATTATTAGCTAGCTACTAGTAAGAAATTAATGATAGGTGACTACTATGAATTAATAGGTACAATAGAGAAAGGTGTTCCAAACTTTATAAGTGAATGTATTGGAGAATGTCTCACTAACGGCAAAATCAGAACAATTTACTCTACACATTGAAATAGAGACTTTCTCTGACAATAAGAGGAAAGAACCAATAATAAATGCTAAAGCAATCCCTGGAATGCATAAAGAGGCTGACTCCTAACTACTCTAACATTAACCAACACCAGACCTAGAAAGGAAAGGAGAAGTCTCACTTATTCAAAAGCTCTCATTTTCCCAAAATTGTAAGATATTAAGCCCTTAAGGTTGTAAAGGTTAATGAGCATATCCTTGATGTCATAGTTGATCATTACCCACCGATAAGGATTTTGATCTAGTAACTAAGCAAAAATGAAGAGTAAAAAAGATAAAGGTTTTTTCTTTGAACTTTTTAGAAAGAAAACTCTAGCTTTTTTCTAAAAAATTCATAGTTTTGCATGGTCACAAATTTATAAGTTCTGTTTCCAACCTTATAGCTAGTTCTTCCTCCTTCCAAGTATTCACTGATCTTCTCTAGCACACCAACATCAAGTCCTATTCCACTTGCTTTGAGTATTACCCTCCCTTCCTTTTGCTATAATAAATTGGTCACTAAACAAGTTCTAATCCTTTTTATACCTCAAAACCCCTTCTTATACCGTCCCCCTTTTCCCCACCTTTGCATCTTTTTATTGTCAACTGCTAGCTCTCTCATCTTCATCTCTATCTCCTCCCTTACTAATTTTAATCTTGTACTAACATTTTACTGGCTAATACCTAATGCAAAATGTTCAGCTTAGAGAAAAAAAGCATGATTGAGTTCCCTCCTCTTGTCAAGATGTCAGAAAAGGTAGACAATGCAGTAGTTGTAACTCCATCATTGGACACTATTTATGAACCATAACCGCTTTTAATAGCAACATCTGGACAATCTCAGGAAAATCCTCTAGGTACTGTCCAACTTAGAAGGACTTGGTATTAGGTATTGAATTGCTTTGGACCCTCACTCCAACCCCATTTTGCTCCCTCCAAATGTAAGCAATAGGAAAGCTATAATAGAACTTGAAGAAGAATTACTTGGGGAAGGCAACCAAAAAATGGCAGACTTCCTTGTAAGGCTTCTTCATAGTTCCAAAAACCTTCATTCTAAGCTTTAAATATCTAGGCAACAAAGCAGTGTAAAAATTGTGGCTTACAAGAGGTACTATTGAATGAAAAAATTGTTTTACTCTTTTGCCTTAAAAAACAAGGTCCTAGACTGTAGACCCTAGTTTTTAACTCCTAACTTTTCATTTTACAAATAAAAAAACCAAACTTGAAGCTTGAGTATTCACGAATAAGATGATCCTTATATAAGCCAATATTCATAATATTCTACTGAAATATTGGATTACTAAAGGTTTGAGTAATCTAGGGAGCTATATTGGAAAACCGTTATATATTGATGAATTAACAACAACTATAAAGAGGATCAACTATACAAGGATCTGTGACCAAGTGGAATCTGCCGATAAATTACTGGATTTAATTCCTATAGTAAGAATGAAAGAGGTTGAAGGTGTGTTTGAAAATCAAACATTGTTCACTTATAACTAAACTCTTAGAGTGTTCAAACCTAAGTAAGAATGGAGGCCAACAGGTAGGATAATTGAGAAAGTGAAAGGGAGAGTAGATGACTTAGCTCTAATGTCCCCTAAGAATTTGAATGAAAATCCCTAAGTAGGTGTAAATGTAGGTTGTGGGATAATTTATGTTTTTTGTAACATATAACCTACACAAACGGTAGTATTGGGGATGAAGACTTACAAGTGAGAAATATAAATCACATTCAAACTATTCCATTATAGAAGGGAAATATTGGTGAGGGAGACTCTTAGATGATATGGAATAATAGGAAGCAAGGGTTAGAAGATGCAGTCGAAATTTAGAGAGTTACCAAAAGAAGATCCAAGAAGCGAAAAACAAACCCTCTCTCCTTCCCTTTAATATTTATTCGATGTTAGAACATAAAGGGACTTAATAACACAATTGGTTGTGGGTTACATTAGGAGTAGTAAGCTTATTTTACTAGGATTATTAGAAATTAGAATAAGGAATCTCAATTTAAAAAACTAATATTTTTGAGTGATGGATGGAACTTCCTCTCTATTATAAACTACCACTACAATGGTAGAATTTTTGTGGCATACAAATTAAGGTAAATTGACAAGCAACTAGGTCTGTGGTCTATCCTCTATGTTTTTCTATCTTCTATGTGATGACGTGTCCTCTGTGTTCTGACGTCATCACAGACGATACTTCTATGCTCTACTCATCCT
>JAOQMS010058651.1:0-26370 GCA_027563885.1 Erythroxylum longipes
TCATTTACATGTGCAAAAATTCAATATTTCCTATTCATGTGCATAAATGAATGCATGAATATGTCAAAACACTTCAATCGATCTTAACCCATTCCAAAATGACCAAAATACCCTTCCATAAGTGAGGGGATGTTATAGGAATGGGGCTTCTGCCTTGTAGGCTGCTTCACAAGGAGGTTCCCAGGTATGAAAGTGCTAGAAGGATTAATCTCTAAATGGGAGCTTAGATGTAGGATACTGCCACATGACAAAGGATGGATCATCTTCTAGTTTGATACAGAAGACGATAGAATCAGTGTATTGGCATGAAGGCCATATTTGCTTTTTGGAAAAACCTTGCTGCTCAAGCGTCTATCCTAGGGGTTTGCATTCGATTACAAGGACTTTATGGAAGTTCCAATTTGGATACAATTCCCTAATGTTCCATTGGAACTATGGAATAAAAGGGGGTTGTCAAAACTAGGCTCCCAAGTTGGGAAACCTATCTGCATGGATAGAATTACCAGTACTATATCTCGAATTGGGTTTGCTAGAATTCTAGTGGAAGTGAATGTGTCGAAGCAACCAGTCACTTGTTTTGTTTTTAAGATGCCAGGAGGTGGCCAATACACACAATCTGTAATCTATGAAACATTTCCTAGTTACTGCTATTCTTGTAAGAAATTTAGGCATAACCCTTTTGATTGCAAAGTCATTGCCAAGAATATGAAGAAACAAAAGAAAGAGAATAGGTATGAGGGAGGTGCATCGAATACACAGAATGTTAAGCCTAAAGATACAGAAGAGGGTAATAATGGTAGGGAATCTTTGCTTCATCTTACTCAAGGAGATGAGATGGGTTTGAGTGAAATTCCTGAAGAGTAGGAGGGGTTGAATATGCCTCAGTCTAATCAAGGAGAAGAGGTGGGGCAGAATGTTAATATACCTTAACCAATACAAGAGGAGGGGCAGAATTGAGTGAACCTCTTAGAATTCAGGAGGGACTAAACAAAGGGGTGAGTGTTGGAAAACCTGGTGACAACCAATCACAAGCTGATGGCACTGGAGAAGGGCTTTAAAAAATGCCTCAGTCACGGACAAATCTAAAAATAGTAGGCACAAAGGATTGGCAGAAGGTGCAACCTAATAAAAATGTAAACAAAGGAAAGACTAAGGTGATGCAAATCAACAAAATAGGGGGGAGGTGGTAGTGTGATTGCTCAAATTCTTGGAGATGGGGGAGAGGGTACAAGTAGAACAGAAGTAGTCAATAAGCTAGGAGGTAGTAAAACCTCCAAACTTGTTCAATGACAATTCTCTATTCAAATGTCTGAGGTCTTAACAAAACCTCGATACAAAATATTGCAGCCAACCTTATAAGACTTTATAATTGTAATTTAGCTTGCCTTGTTCAAACTGAACTTTCACTTGATGGTCTAGGTTTGTTAATAAAGAACATATTCAAGGGATGGGAGGTCTCTCATAATTTTGAATCTATGAGTGGAGGCATAATCATTGTCCTTTGAAACCCCTCTTTCTTCCACTGCCAAGTTTTGGATGTGGGGGAACAGCATGTACATTGTCGAGCTTAATGTCTGGTAAAACAACACACTTTTTTGGCTACCTTTGTGTATGTTGTACAGTGTAAATAAGAGAAGAGAATTGTGGTAGTACTTACTGGGGGTTGGGGTCAGATGTCTTGATACCCTGGGTGATTTTAGGTGATTTTAATTGTGTTTATGCAGCATGAGAGAGGTTAGGATGCGGGCCTCCTTTGGCATATATGCTCAAAGATCTGTTAGACTTTAGGTTAATGCTTGGGTTAGAGGATGCTCCAGCAAGGGGTGAATTTTTTACTTGGCATAAAAAGAACTTATGGGCTAAACTCGATCTAGTTATGATTAATCAAGAGTGAGGAATTTTGGGGTATGTTTGTAAGGCTCATTTTTTAGAGATGAAGGTGGACTCAGATCATTGCCCCATAGTAGTGCACTTCAATCAACCGGATTTTAGAGGTAATGAACCTTTCAAGTTTTTCAATATGTGGCTGAATCATCCTAAGATACAGGATATTGTAACTAGATGTTGGGAGATAGTGGTGATTGGAAATGCTTAATATATTCTTTGCTCAAAACTAAAGCTCCTTAAATATCCTCTGAAAACACTCAATACCAAAGCCTATGGCCATATTTCCATGAAGGCTAAGATAGTTGAAGAAAACTTTAATCTGGCATACAAAGCTTCTCTTAACAACCCTGATGATATTGACCTAAAGAATGAAGTGATTTTGAAGAGAAAGATGTTTGAATTCTTACTTGATGCTGAGAGACATTTTTATCAACAAAAAGCAAAGTGTACCCATATCATGGAGGTTGATAAGTGCACTCGCTACTTCCATGCTTTAGTAAAGAATAAAACCTTAAGGAATGCTATTTCGCATGTTATTAAGAAGGATAGAACACTAACCAAGTCTTTGGAAGAAGTAGTAGAATGTTTTGTGACTTTCTTTAGAGAGCTCTTTGGCATATTCATCCCCTCAAATAGGGTAGATTTTAATGTGATCAGAAATGGTGTTACCATGGCTGTAGAGTCCTATAATTTTTTGATTGGCCCAATTATGGAGAATGAGATAAAGTGGGTGTTGTATGATATTGGAGATGAAAAAGCTCCGAGACCGGATGGTTTTGCTTTAGCATTTTTTAAAAGATAGTGAAGTATGGTTGGTTCAGATCTTATGCAGCAGTGAGGGAGTTTTTCACTAATGGTAGGTTGCTAAAACAATTGAACCACACTATCATTACTCTCATTTCAAAAACAAAGGAAGAACTGAGAGTTACTGATTTTAGACCAATAGCTTGCACAAATGTTGAATATAAGGTGATTACCAAAATCTTGATGAAGCGCATGGTTTCAGTTATTGGAGGCATTATCGACCCTGCACAAGCTGCCTTTATTCCTGGTAGGAATATGTTGGATAACATATTTCTAGTGCAGGAATTAGTAAGAGGTTATACTCGGAAGAGAATATCCCCACAGTGCATGATCAAGCTGGACATCACCAAAGCTTATGATACAGTCTCATGGGTATTCCTTAAGGATATGTTATTTGGCTTGGGTTTCCCTATGTAGTTTGTTGGATGGGTTATGGAGTGTGTTACCACAGCTTCTTTTTCTGCCTCAGTAAATGGTACACTGCCTGGTATGTTCTAAGGTAAACGAGGACTAAGATAAGATGACCCCATGTCACCTATTTGGGTCACCTATTTTATTACTCCCATGCTTGGAATATTTCTTGGGAATACTAAATTTTTTCACCAGGAGCTCTCACTTTCACTTCCACGCAAATTGCAGCGCAAATAGTATCTCCCATCTAGCTTTCGCTGACAATTTAATGCTATTCTCTCAGGGAGATCTAAGCTCAATTAAAATATTGGTGGATGCATTAAGAGAGTTGGAAGGGGTCTCTGGGCTTAAGGTCAGTCCCGCTAAATCCAATTTTTATTTAACTGAAATATACGGCAGGGATAGGGATGAGATTACAACGATGGTTGCATATCCTTTGGGTGACTTTCCTGTTTGATATTTGGGGATTCTATTGGCCCCTATGAAGGTGTCAGTAGCTCAATTCTCTGTTTTGATTGAATCCATTGAGAAGTATTTTAATGAATGGATTAGTAAGTCTCTAACTTATGCAGGCTGATTGGAATTGATAAAATTAGAAATTCAAGGGGTTCAATCCTTTTGGCTCCAAGCCTTCCCCATTCCAGTATCCATCCTTGATAGGATAACCTCTATATGCCGATTATTCTTATGGGGTGGCAAACACTTTAGGGTGGCTTGGGATACTATATGTGCTCCAAAGGATGAGGGTGGATTGGGGTTGTTGAATTGTAAAGTATGGAATTCGGCATTGCTAACTAAGTGCTTTGGAACATTCATTACAAAGCAGACTCATTATGGGTGTGTTGGATACATGAAATATACTTATGGGGAGCATCAATTTGAGAATGGGAACCATCGACCCGTGACTCACCCTTGCTGATAAAACTGGCTATGATTCTCAATTCATTGGTGCATAGGATGGGAGGTCGGCAGGAGATGGTGAATGGGCTGCAAAGGTTTTGTGTAAATGGAGTCCTATCCTTTATGAAGGTTTATGAGCTATTGAGGGTAACGCATGACAAGAAGCCTTGGATGTCTTTTATTTGGAAGCAATATATCCTGCCTAAGTTCTCTTTTATTGCATGGCTTAGCTTTAAGAATCGACTACCAACCAAGGACAACATTATATTTCTTAAGCTTGACCCGACTTGTGCATTTTGTGGAGCTGAACCAGAATCTGTTAGCCATTTATTTTTTAGATGTTCCTTTGCAAGTGATGTTTGGCATGCTATTCAAGATTGGCTAGGACTGATAAGAACTATGTCTTCTCTATCTGGTGCTATCAAGTGGATTCAGAGGGACTACATTAGAGCACATATAAGAAGCAAAGACGCCCGGCTGGCATTCGTGTGCACCATATACATAGTGTGGAAGACAAGGAATGCTATACAGCTAGAGTCTTCTTCTTTTACGAGCTCTTATATAGTTCATAAGATAAAATCTTTATTGTATAAAATTTTATATAGGATGTATCCTAATGAACTGATTCCCTTTTGATGTTGCTTGATTGTCTAGATGACTTTGATATGTTTTGAGTTTGGCCTATGGTTGGGTTATGCCCTAAGGACCTTGTACACTGATGTTTTTATGATTATTGCTTTTGGTTGGGGTATGCCCCAAGGATCTTGTAAACTGATGTTTTGATTACTGCTTCTGGTCGGGGTATATGCCCCAAAGACCTTGTACATATACTTCGTGGTTAATACTATTTACCATTTAACCAAAAAAAAAGAGAGGTGTAAAGGCGATAATCCAATAACATTTATGAAATTATGCTTAGGTTGAGATTAAACCAGAGAACCGAATTTCAACTTATTCAGCAATTTTATCACTTTGTTACGGTTTAATTTGATTTGTTTTTATAGATTTAATTTTATTTTGTTTTCTAATTTGCTTTAAACTAAAAACCCCACTATTTTACTTATACAGATAATTTAGGAAAGTAATTAGAATTAGTCTCTGAGGGATCGACCTAGACTTACCACTAGTTATAGTTTTAGTCTAGTTATTTTGGAAAAGTTACGATGCGTAACCAATCTTGGCTTCGTTTTTGGTGATTAATATCCTTTTCTTTTCTAAATTTATTTGTTTTATTTTATTTTTATTTTATGGTTAATTTCTTTTCTTATTTGGTTAAGTGCAGTACATGACACGATCTTCTTATATTGGTGAATTGAAATTTGATCTAGAACTTGAAAGAACGTTAAGCAGAGTGAGAAGACAAGCTGTACAAAGTTCTGAGGATCCATCATCATCTGACAGAAAACTTGACTCTTCACTAGGGATTCAAAAACCTTTAGATTTACTTTTTGATTCTTCTAGTGATTCCATTTCTAATATTGCTTCTAACATTGCTAAACAAAAAAATAATCACACTCTCAAGCAATTGGATGCTCCTGCTTTTAATCACCAACTGTTGTGCGTTGATTTTCCTACTATTGATGTTACTTTTGAGCTTAAATCTAGTCTAATTCATCTTTTAGCTACTTTTAATGGTATGCCAGGTGAAGATCCTCACAAGCATTTTAAAGAGTTCCACGTGGTATGTTCTAGCATTAAGTCAGTCGCGGTATAAGAAAAGCATATTAAGTTGAGGGCATTTCCATTCTTATTAGGAGACACTACCAAAGATTGGCTTTATTACTTATCCTCTAGACCAATTACCACTTGGAATGAGATGTAGAGACTATTTTTTGGAAAAATGCTTTCTTGCGTCTTGAGCTACAAATACTAGGAAAGAGATCTGTGTAATTCGACAACATCATGGGGAAATATTATATGAGTACTAGGAGAATTTCAAGAGGTTGTGTACTAGCTGCACATATCATCAAACTAGTGAGCAGCTCTCGATCCAGTATTTCTATAAGAGGCTTTTACCATATGAAAGAAATATGGTATATGTAGCCAACAGTAGTGTATTGGTGGATAAGACACCTATTGAAGTTAGAAATCTCATTTCCAACATGGTTGCTAACTCCTAATAATTCAGTATTTAAGAGGACCTCTGAATATTGAAGGTTAATGAAGCTAGTACTGCTACATTGGAGCAACAGATAGCTGGGTTGACATCTTTGGTGAGACAAAGGGCTGCAAATGGTGTTCAACAAGTCAAAGTATATGGAATTTACACAATGGTAGGACATCCTACTGATATATGTCCAACCTTACAGGAGACTTCAGCGGAAGTGAATGCTTTTGGAAGCTTTCAGGGTCAACCATAAAGGAAGTATGATCCTAGCTACACCTATGCACATAACTCAAAATGGAAGAATCCTCCATTCAACAATTATGGACAATAAGGACAATAACAAAGCTCTTACGAACAACCTTATCAAAGACAAGGTTAACCATCAAGCTCTAGACCTTCACTAGAAAAAATGATGAAAACATTTCAATAACAAACGAGAGCTAGCATTTAGAATATGGAGAATCAACTGTGTCATATAGCTACTGCGGTGAGTCAATTTAGAAATTAGAATTCAAGAAAGATTCCCTCTCAAACTATTGTGAACCCGAGAGAGAATGCAAGCGCTATCACCTTGAAAAGTGGTAGAGAAATAGAGGCACCACACAAGACTCCTATTATTGGCGATGATAAAGAATCTTTAAAAAACTTGAAGTGCCTCCAAAAGAAGTAGAAATAGGAACTCAGGTAAATTCTAAATCTCTTATGGTTAAAAATTTTACTAAGACTTTACCTCTTTTTCCTAGCAGATTTTCTAAATTGAAGAAAGAAGAGCAAGATAGGGAGATTTTGGAGATGTTAAAAAAGGTATAAGTGAACATACCTCTAATTCATTCCATTAAGCAAGTTCCTCGATAAGCTAAATTTCTCAAGGAGTGATGCACCCCTAAGAGGAAATTGAGGATAGACGAGAAAGTAAATGTGGGGGAGAACGTGTCCACAGTCATTCAGAGAAAGCTTCCCCCAAAGTGTAAGAATCCAGGTCCATTCACAATTCCTTGTAAAATTGGTGATACTAGATTTGAAAAGGCAACGTCAGATTTGGGAGCTTTAATTTATACTTCATTGAATTTGGTATCATTGAAAGAAACACGTGTTATAATTCAATTAGATGATAGATCTAATGTTTATCCAGAGAGGGTTGTAGAGGATGTTTTAGTGCAAGTTAACAAATAGGTTTTCCTAGCTGACTTTTATATGTTAAACATGGGGGGAGAACTTTCTAATTCTGCACCTATCCTTTTGTGTCGACCATTTTTGAAGACTTCAAAGACAAAAATCAATGTGGATGTAGGAACATTGACTATGGAGTTTGACAATGAAATTGTTCACTTTAATATTTTGGAAGTTATGAGGTACCCTAGTGATGTTCATTTTGTTTTATCAATTGACGTCATTGATTCTTTGTCTCAAGAAATTTTTGTTATGGATGGTAAATATGAGTTAAATGTCATTCTTTGTATGAGTTTAACGGAAAACATTATGCAAAATTCTAACTTGCTCATTATATATGAAATGGAAGAAATTGTGCTAGCACTGCAATCACTATAAACAATACCAAAAAGGTATGTATTTCAAAATATTAAACTGATAATATCTAATACAAAATCTTTACCTTTGGTTGTGCAGGCACCTATAATTGAATTGAAGCAATTACCAGAGCATTGAAATATGTGTTTTCAAGATAAGGGGAAACACTTCTGGTAATTATAGAAAGGAACTTAACCAAACTTCAAGAGGAAAAGTTTATTTGAGTACTTAAGGACCACATCACAACTATAGGGTGGACCATAGCTGATATCAAAGGTATTAGCCCTTCGACATGTATGCACCAAATTTTGTTGGAATAAGGATCTAAACCATCAAGAGAATCACAAAGAAGACTGAATCCTTCGATGATGGAAGTGATAAAGACGGAGATCTTAAAGTTCCTTGATGTTGGTATAATCAATCCAATTTCGGATAGTAAATGGGTGAGTCCAATCTAAGTAGTACCAAAGAAAACTGGGATTACTGTGGTGAAGAACTAGAGTAATGAGTTTGTGCCTACAAGAATTCCAAATGGATGGCAAGTGTGCATCGACTATAGGAAGTTGAATGATGCTACATATAAGGATCATTTTCCACTCCCATTCATCTATTAGATGCTAGACTTACGGGACGATCTAACTGTTGTTTTCTTGATAGCTATTCAAGATATAAC
The DNA here is from genome assembly GCA_027563885.1 of Erythroxylum longipes. Taxonomy (NCBI): domain Eukaryota; kingdom Viridiplantae; phylum Streptophyta; class Magnoliopsida; order Malpighiales; family Erythroxylaceae; genus Erythroxylum; species Erythroxylum longipes. Next base: position 8,310 of record JAOQMS010058651.1, read on the forward strand.
CAAATTGTGATAGCTCCAAAGGATCAGGAGAAAACAACCTTCATATGCCCAATTAGTACATTTGCTAATAAAAGGATGTTGTTTGGAGTCTGTAATGCCCCAACCACCTTTCAACGATGCATGGTAAGTATTTTCTCTTAGTATGTTGAACACATTATTAAGGTCTTTATGGATGATTTTACTGTCTATAGGGATTCATTTGATGCATGCTTAGACGAATTGTGTACTTGAACATTGTATCGAAACTAATCTCATTCTTAATTCTAAAAAAATGTCATTTTATGGTTAAACAAGGAATAGTTTTGGGACATGTAATCTCATCTAATGGAATTGAGGTCGATAAATCTAAGATAGAAATTGTACAAAACTTACCCTACCCTACAAATGTGTCGAAAGTTTGTCTTTTCTTAACCATGCAGGTTTTTATCACAGTTTTATTAAGGAATTTAGTAAGATCTCAACAAAACTTTGCCATTTGTTACAAAAGGATGTATCATTTGAGTTTGATAAGGGATGCAAGGAAGCATTTAAAAAGTTGTAAGAACTTTTGACTTCAGTACTGATAATTCAACCATCTAACTAGAGTCAAGTTTTTGAGATTATGTGCGATGCAAGCAATTTTACTGTAGGTGTTATCCTTGGTCAAAAATGTGTAAAGCTAAATCATACTATTTACAACACTTCCCGAACACTCGATTCAGCATAATGCAACTACTCCACCACAAAAAGGAGCTTTTAGCTATTGCGTTTATTTTAAATAAATTTAGACCTTATTTGCTGGGTTCTAAAGTGATAGTGTTTTATGATCATACAGCATTAAGGTACCTTTTATCAAAGAAAAAAGTGAAGCCAAGGCTTATTAGATGGATTCTCCTGCTCCAAGAATTTGATTTGAAGATCAAAGACAAGAAAGGTGTAGAGAATTCAGTCGCAGATCACTTAAGTCGAGTTGTGAAGGAGGAGGATTCAATACCATTGTAAGAATTGTTTCTAAATGAGCAATTAAAAACAATTCAAGGTAAGGTTCCATGGTATGCTGATATTGAAAACTATCTGGTAAATCATGAGATACCTAATGATTTGATTAAGCCTAAATGGATCAAGATAAAGAGTGAGTTGAAATATTATATTTGGGATGATCCTCAATTGTAGAAGTTTTGCTGTGACCAAGTAATTAGGAGATGTGTGCCTGAATATAAATATGAATCAATTTTGAAATTTTGCCATTCGTATGCTTGTGGTGGTCATTTTGGGCCTAATAGAACTGCTAGGAAAATTCTTAAATGTGGTTTTTATTGGCCAAATATTTTTTAAACTCCTATATGTTCTATAAAGCATGTGAACAATGCTAGAAACATGGTAATTTATCCTACAAAGATCAAATCCTTTATCTCCAATAACTGCATGTGAAATTTTTGATGTGTGGGGCTTTGATTTTATAGGATCATTTCCTTCTTCTTTTGGCTTTGCTTACATTTTGCTGGTAGTAGATTATGTTTCTAAATGGGTGGAAGCTAAAGCCACCAAGACTGACGATTCTAAGTTTATTGCAAAATTTGTTAAGTCTAACATTTTTGCTAGGTTTGGAACATCGTGAGCGTTAATTAGTGGTAGGGATACTCATTTTTGCAACCAATTAGTGAAAAATCTTTTAGAAAAGTACCATGCCACTCATAAGGAGTCTACAACCTATCATCCATAGATGAATGGGCAAACAAAGGTGTCAAATAGAGAAATCAAGTCCATCCTTGAGAAAATGGTGAGCCCAAATCGTAAAGATTAGCGACTTGATGATGCTCTTTGGGCATATAGGACTGCATACAAGACACCGATTGGCATGTCTCCATACCGACTGATTTATGAGGAGCAGTGTCATCTTCTAGTGGAAATTGAGCAAAAAGCCTTTTGGGCCATTAAGCAATGCAATATGAAGATAGATGCGGTGGATGAACTATAGAAACTGCAACTGCAAGGAGCACAAAGCCTTTTGGGATAAGCAATGCAACATGAAGATGGATGCAGTGGATGAACTATGGAAACTGAAACTACAAGAATTGGAAGAGCTTAGGCTTGAATCTTATAAGAATGTAGAAATTTACAAAGAAAAGACGAAATGATTTCATGATAAGATGATTGTTAGGAAGATTTTTATGGTTGGACAAAAAGTTCGTCTCTACCATTTACGACTTAAGCTTATCCTGGGTAAATTGCATTCCCGTTGGATTGGACCTTTTGTTGTTACTAATGTGTTTCCACATGGTGTAGTTGAAATTGAAAGCTTATAGATAAACAAGAAATTCAAAGTCAATGGTTATCGATTCAAACCCTTCTATGAAGGATTGCAAGTGGAGGATGTGGAAGTGATAAGGTTAGAAAACCTTTGTTATGAAGAATGAACAACGTTGAGCGAGCCAATGATAGTAAACAAAAGTGTTGCTTAGGAGGCAACCCAAGGGAAGTTGAATTCTATTTCTTTACATTTTCATAATTGCTATTTTCCTTAAATTCTCCAGTGCTTACATTTGATTTTACATTAAGGACAATGTAAGGTTTAAGTGTGGGGGTGGGAATATTAGTTTTTATGCATGTTTTAACCTTAATTGTTGCTTATGTAGCTTTTTAGGCAGTTTGCAAAACCAAACAAACAAAATAAAAATTTTTCTTATTTTCCATTGCTTTTAAGATTATTTAGTCATAATTAGAGTGTGAAATGACTAGAAAATTCATGGCAACCTTAACATGTACTTTTACTCTTGTGATTGGTTAATGTGCATTATCCTTAGAAGAGTGGTGACTAGTGGTAGACAAAAAACTAGTAAGGTTTTGAGCCGTACTAGACTGACACATCCATATCAGTCTCATTGTTTTTTATTATGAGTGACCTTTATGACATGTACATCCTTACTTTTCTTTGATTTTCTATTCATGACCACATTTTTATCACATGCACTTTTATGAAAATGATTAGGTAAAATCATTTTTATCACATGCACTTTTATGAAAATGATTAGGTATTCTTTGTTGATTACGAGCTACATTAGCCAAATGGCCTACCCATTTATATGAATTTTCCTTTACTAACCCCTTTTGACCTTTATTAGCCTTTTCTTTTGTATAAAGCACATTACATGCACCTAACCAAATGCCTTATCCAATCCTTAAAGCCAATAGAGCATTTGTCAATTTTTGATGACCGTGATTGTACAAAAGCCTAAGTGTGGAGTTATACATACATGTGGGTTGGTTATAGTTGTTAAAATTATATGTTATGAATCCTATTGATGTATCTTCTATCGCTTTTATATTCATGAAAAATAAGAAAAAGAAAAGAAAAGAAAAATGTGAGTTTGAATAAAAGTTACAAGGAGGAAATACAATCATTGTGAAAAGTTGTTAATTAATAATTTATCTTCCTTAAGTTATATTAATTGGGTGTTTGAATATATTGCATATGAGGCGTATGTTGTTTTGGATGAAGCATTTTTTGTGTTATGTTTATATGGCTTATGGTGTGAGAGTTGAATTGAGTTGTGAAACATAGCTGTTGCATTCTTCATAGCTGACGGTACCAGTTTTGAACGAATGTTAACTTGTGCATTTGATATCTCTTTAAGTGTTATTTCTGCTTCACTAGTTTGATGACTTTTATACTACATCACCTAAAATACATCTCACCTTACCCTTACCCACATTACAACCCTAGAAAAGCCCTTTGATCCATGATTATACATGTGACTTTTAGTAGTGGAGAAATGAAATGATATGCAAAGTTGTGGATTATTATGATCATAAATGGTGTTTGAGTGTACCTATGGAAATTTAAACACCTTTTGTCTAAGTTTACCTCTAGCTTACTCAGTTTCTAAGGGTGATGAATGTTAATTGATCATAAGTAGAAGCTTTGAATGTTGAGTTAGTGCTATAGGTTTTAAAAGTCATTCATCTTTACTTATGATTATTTACTCTTAGGAAATATGGAAAATGAGTAAGAGTTTTGGTTCATGATTTTGATTTTGACGATTTTCCCAAAGGTGGTTAAAAGCTAAATGTGGGAGAATTTGATATGGGTTTATATTTTGATTCCTTTGATCTACTACATTTAGTAATTAATGCCTTAGAAATTTTTAGGATGCTCACTTTAACTCATATTTGCTTTTAGGAACAATTTGGAAGTGAAGGAAGTAAAGTGACCCAAAAGCATATGTGTGAAGTCATCTTCTCTATGTTGACACTCGCTTGTCCTTGTGGAATAAGAAGGAGAAGAATTAGAACAAAGAAGAGAAGACTTGGAGAAGTTTGGAGGAAGAACCTACCTAATTAGCCACGATCATGACAGAAGAATGATGGAGTGCCAGGATTATGGCATAATTGGCTATAATCGTGACAAAAGCTTATCACATAGGCCACGATCGTGGCCTGCGCAATGACAACTCAAGGATTGCTTCAGAACTCAACTTATCAAAGCTTTGGTAAAACATTTTGGGCCTAGTAAAACCTAGTTTTTACCTATAGCTAGAACTTGGATGCGATACATAATAGTCATATTGAAGATCATATGTAAGAACTAATGGTATTAAATTGTTAGGTATAAGGTAACATAAGTTAAATAGTCCGAGCTTGTGTGATTATTGCTTAGATTGGTCCATTTTTCTCACTTATAAAGTGGTTATCTGGATAAAATTAGAGAACTTGTTTCAGGTTTCCCAATAGTTAGGGTTAATTAACTATCTATTCTTAATTAACTACCACATAAGGAAAAACCATAAATAACAGGGCTTGTTATTGATTCACAATTAATAGTCTTAAGAGAGGTGTAAAGGTGATAATTCAATAAAATTGTGAAATTGTGCTTAGGCCGAGATTAAACTAAAGAACCAGATTTCAACTTATTCATCAATTTTATCACTTTGCTGTTGTCTAATTTGATTTGTTTTTATAGATTCAATTTTACTTTGTTTTCTAATTTGCTTCAAACTAAAAACCCTCATGTTTTACTTATACAGATAATTTAGAAAATTAATTGGAATTAATCTCTATGGGATCAACCTAGACTTACTGCTAGCTATAGTTTTAGTCTAGTTATTTCAGTAGTGCTACTACGCGTGACGAGATATAGAATTAATTAATGTGTCGATTGGATATTAATAAGATATAGATTATGTTGTTCATTACATTTAAAACATCCACATAAGAAAACATACATTGAGAGAAAGATTAAAAAAAGAATATTTTTTGAAAAATATGAATTTAGTTAAGCCTTAATGGCTTATTTAAGAGTGACATAATAAGGTTCCAAAAAGACAGCTTGGTGATGTCTCTTCACCACAACTCTAAATCCTTACATACACTAACCAAAATAAAGCTTAAATGCTAGCACCATCTACCTACTTCATTTTCATGCTTGATAGAGAGCGTGCCAATACGTAGATAGTTCAGTTAGATTGCATTTGTTGAGAGTTATGCTCCAAGCTTTACTGGCGAAATAACATAGAAAGAAAAAATGTGGAATGATCTCCTATGCCTTCATTCACAGTATACACCAATTTGCATTCACCATTTATTTGATTAGCATATCAATTGTTTGAATCTTTCCTTTGATTGTAATCCACAAAGTAGTTGAGGCAAGTGGAAGAAGATATTTGAACCAAACAATCCTTGTCCAGGGGATTTTATATCAGGTTTGTGAATTCACCAAATTTTGACCTCCTTCGTATCTTCTTTGTTAGTGAACAAGGAGATGTTGTCCATCTTTAGCAGTGTCAGCCCTAGGCAGGGGCAGGTAAGGCACTTGCCCAGGGCCTACTCTTACTAGGGGCCCATCTGCATTGCATTTCAGCAACAATTTTTTAGCATTTTTTCATTTAGAAAGGTAGTAAATCCTTGGTTGTTGAAGAAGAAAAAGTTAAGTTTCCTTTATTAGCTATATTACCAAGAAAGTTAGCGTTAACTTTTAATCTTGGAAGCTAAATAGCTTTCTTTATTAGTTGTATAAATTTAACTTGCTATATTTATAAATACCTTTGAACTATTTGAATGTATTTTTTACACTCTAATTTTTTTATTTTCACTAACATACAAATCTAAGATATTTCAACTCAAAATTTGGTAGCAAAAAAATTTCACGGTTATGTCTTTTAAGTTCTGAGTGATAATTTAAAGGTAAAGTTTCTGTTTTTTATTTATTTTTAACTTATTAAATATTTGAACATATTATAAGTAATTTGTAATTTGTCATTAACGTAGACATTATATTAGTATTTTAAAACAAAACATAATATGAAATGATATTATGTTTATTTGTGTTTCTCCTTTTTTATTTTTAAATCACTTATTATTTATAAAAATGTAATTAAACATTATTAAATAATTTAATTTTTGTAATTTTCATTATACTTTGCCACATATAATAATTATTAGATTTGCGTTCTTTTAGAGGTTCACATAAGTTTAGTTATAATATGACTAAATCAAATAATTTAAGTTAAACTCAATTCAAAGATTACATAAACGGTTTCATTTATTATAAAAATTTGTATAATTCTATTAAACATGTTGTGATAATTAAATAATAATAAAAATTATTTGATAATTAAGTAAGACTGTAAATAGTTGGATATGTTTGATTGGTTTTTTATAAATAGGTTGGTAGCATTATATTACTAAATTTACCATTATGTTAATTCCTATAAAAGAAATTTTTATTAAAAAATCACTAACGTGAATTAAATTCAAAAGTTACTAAAAATATTTGATTTAATAATTTAGACCTTTATCTAGTTGCTTAACAAAATAATATTTGCAAGATATTATTAGCCGATGTTATAATCATTTAATATTTTGTTGAATATATAGACTTATAAATTGGATCACTTATGTATGAATATTAAATTTTAATAATCAAAATATTTTTTTTAAGTTTACATATTTGTATATTGTCAATTTATTCAGAACCCATTAACCGTTGATAACTGACGTGAAAGGGTGAAACTCTGCTTAGGGCTGCTTTCTTTTGATCCAGAGCCATTGCAATGGACCAGCTATTGGATCTTTGAGTGGTGCTAGATGATTGATTCCCTCCAGTGGACCAGCTAATGCCCAATTATCAGTCCAAAAGATGGTGCTTCTACCATCTCCCTTGGGTGCAAAATTAGTGGTCTCACTTTGGCTGTGATATTAGTAATTAATTTCATTGTCGTGGCCAGTGTTTGTAAGTTTAAAGTAGTGAAAGTTTTTTCCTTTAATGTAGTACCCACATTGTCCGGATCCTTAAAGGAATAACATTTAACCCTCCTTGATTTAAGCTGAGCATACTTTTGCTCCAAAAAAAAAGAAAAAGACTCATGTTGAGAAATATGAAATTTATAAATAAATGTCTGAAAAAAGACTTTTACTATGTGGATAATCTACAATTATTTTTATATAAGATATTATTTGGATAATATTAAATATTCATATTTAAAATTTTGTTTTTCTTACACATAATTTTGCTTCCGCATTTCATTTTATCTTTATTATGGCATTACTCAACAGAGGTACACAGAGAAAGGACAGGAAGAGACTTAGTGTGATAAGAAATTTAATTAGCTAGTCAGAATCTCAATCTAATTGGTAATAGCATAACCGGTTTTATATTTCATCATGACTTTCCTTATTTGCATAACACATCCACAGACTAAACCATCCCGGCGAAACAATTCATCAGTACAGAATTCACACCAACGCTGACACTTAGGAACAACCAAGCCGTCTGAACAAATTTGCTTGACCCTGATTTGGCTGGAGCCGGTGACGGAGGGACTTTCACTGGAGGATTTTGACTCGGAGGTAGTGCTGGAGGTGAGCTGGTGGTCCGAGGCGGAGCCGGAGCTACCAGCGGAGATGGAGCCAAAGGGGCAGCGGGACGAGTTTTGTGCCTGACAGCCATAACAACAATTATCACCCTTTGACCTTTCTTGCAATTGTCTTCATTTCCACTCATGAAGAAGAAGGGACCCGAGTGATTAAACTTGAAGATTGAATCACCATCTGTTAAGGACTTTAAAGGGTTTCTCATGTTGCAAGAGTAGTAATCATCCTTGTTCACAACCAGCACTGAGTCTGATCCTTTCTTATACTTGAACACTGAGCAGATAAAATTTAACAATTAAGAAAAGGAAAGATCAGGAACTTCAAGAAAGTCGTTCAAATGTTGAACATAATTACGAAGGATTCTTAACATTTTCATTCATGCATACACGTAAACCACAAAATGGGGAAAAAAAAAAAAAAAGATGAGAGAAATAAAGCTTACAAAGAGTATCATTTACTTGAAACCTATTCCTTTGAGCCCAGTGATTGTAGTCCTCACGAGGATGCAAAACCCAGCCATCTCTACCGCCAACACGAAACATGTACGCGTGAGCTAAGCCAAAAAGGAGCCCTCCAAACATTAGAATCAAGTAGCCAAGAAACTTCTGCGACCCCATTTTATTTTAACTAAAGAATTAACTTATAACCCAGAGAAGTATGGTTGATATCCGAAAACAAATATGAGATAGATGGGTATTGAAGGCAGGAACGGCGTGAATAAATAGCAAGATTACAACGAGGTTACCGTTGTAAAGCATGAAGAGAGAGATAGAGAGAGAGCCAGAGAGATCAACAGAGAAACATGAACTATTTGGCAAAGTTTGTCTAGCTGGAGTAAGGATGACATTAAAAGTATCAGAGGCGTTTCATGCAGAGTTTAAAAGAGTGATTAGAATTTAACACGTTGCAGCATGCAATGGACTTAACGGTTATACCGTTCGATTTTGTTCTACTGTTTAAAGATATCCGAAATAAGGATCTAGTAACTTTATTATAATTTTATTTATATATTTACGTAAATTTCACATAAATATGTGAGTAAGTATTAATATGCCCGAAATGACATGTAAGATCAAGAAGCAAGAAGTTGATTAGCTAAAGATATCAAGTTTTTTTCTGGACAAATGCTTCGGAAAAATATCAAGTTTTATTTGGGACCATCAAATCATTTCTATAGGACTAATATTGTTTGAAATATATAATGATTAGCTAAAGAGCGTAAAAGTTTTCAAATGCAATTATATGTAATTGCACAAGTGCTAAATATTGGCTGTATTTTGGGTAATTATGGCTCATAAAAATTTAAATTTGTTAATGCTAAACCTGCGAATAAGTCATGTTCAACCTAGGTTGTTCAAATTCAACTTGATATAGGCTGCGTTTAGAAGTGCAGTGCGGTAGGGATAAGTACTTATCTACTGCAGTTTTCAAACAAAGTTACATATTTGGATCTGCGGACGAATAATCGGAGGTTGGAAGAAAATGTGGTGCCATCGTAGAAATCTATAAGCAAAAGGATGGTTACAGCAAGAAAGTGCTTCTGTGGTAGAAATTCTACTTTTCATTAATAACCTTCTGATAATTATTATTTTCCACTATACCCTCAACTAATAAAAAGCAAGTCCAATGTATCGTCTTCTTCTTACTTTAATTTAATATTTTCTTATTTATAAATTGAAATTATATGACTAATAATATATTTTATGAAATATTTTATTTATTAAATTTATTTTATTTATATTTTCTTATTTTAATTTAATATTTTATTATTTACAATTTTAAATTTATATCACTAATAGTATCTTTTTATTTACTAAATTTATTTTAAATTTAATATATTTCATAAAAAAATATATTATTAGTCATATAAATTTAAAATGTTAAATAATAAAATGTTAAATTAAAATAAGAAAAATACGAATACAATAAATTTAGTAAATAAAATATTTCATAAAAATATATTATTAGTCATATAAATTCAAATTATAAATAAGAAAATATTAAATTAAAGTAAGAAGAAAATAATATATTGGACTTACGTTCTATTAGTTAAGGGTATAGTGGAAAATAATAATTATCATAAAGTTATTAATGGAAAGTAAAATATATACCGCAAAAGCACTTTCCTACTGCAACCTTCTTTCCGTTTATGGATTTCTGAGGTGCCACTGTAGTTTCCTCCAACCTCTGGTTGTTCGCCCGCAGATCCAAACATATGACTGCATTTAGAAACTGCGATAGATAAATACTTATTCTCATCATATCGCAGATCCAAACGCAGCCATAATTTTAGGTGAATTTTAATTCAACTTTGAAGTTTGAAATAAAAGTAGATATTATATTCAATCTTTTTTTGAAAGTTAATATGGTATTTCATTCATAGTATATATGTACAAACCAGGTTACACACACTACAAGAAAAGTAGGAATTAGTGACGGACAATTACCGATAAAAGTGAAACTGTTGCATATTATTGACGGAAACTAAACTTCCGTCGGTAACATTGATGGGAAATTTTTTGTTTAGCGATGGTAGTAATATCCGTCGGTAAATATAGAGGGAAATTATACCGAAAAAATTGGCGACAGAATTTAGAAACGAAAATTCAATTTTCGTTGGTAACATTGACAGGAAAATTTTCATTTAGCGGCGGTAGTAATATCTGTCTATAAATATGGAGGGAAATCATCCCGATAAAAATTGCGACGGTATAAAATTCTCATCAATAAAGAAGATGGGAATTTTTGAGTTTATCGACTTCAACATTTCCGTCTGCAATTCCATCGGTAAATTTTCAAGGTAGACATCGTCGTCTACTTCGACTTCAACATTTTAATGCTAAATGATGTCATTTTCTTTTACATTTTAAATCCACCCTCCCCGCGTCTTCTTCTTCTGCGTTTTTCTTCTCTTATGTGTGTTTTTCTTTTTTGCATTTTCTTCTGTTGTCTCTCCTCTTCTGTTGTTTCTCTCTACGTCGGTGGAGGTAATTTTTCAGCCTATGTCATATGTTTTTTTCGTATGAGATATTTGATGAAAGTTAATTTGGTTATTTCATAACTTTCGTTTATTTGTGTATTATGTGATTGGAAAACATTTTAAAGGTTTAAATGTTAATGATAGAAGGGACAAGACGTGATTTTGGTTGTGATGTTGGGATGAATCTGTGATGCATGTAAAGTGTTTGATGAAATGTCTCTTCCTTTTTCTTAACCAATATTTTAAAGGTTTATTTATTGTTCTTTGTTTAGGAAGCAAATAGAGTAAACCAAATTGAAGGGCAAGTATTGGTTAGTTTGATTTGAGTTAACGTTGTTATTGGTTAAAGATAATTCGAATTACCTATGAGTTGTTTGATGAAATGTCTCTTAGAACAAACATTTCTTTTTATATTGTTACGTAAAATATATCATGAGTTTGAAATAATTATGATAATGCACAACCCTGTATTATCATGTATATGCCTGAAAACATAGGTCGTGTTTGTAGCCATTTTTGGCAATCATATATGGTTTGGTAAGACGTATAATTTAATCATATATTGTTTTGTTCCCATCTTTCCCATTTATCACCAACTGATTGTGTTTTGGCCCTTTGCATTGCATGTCATAAATTGAACCGTTTTGTTGGCTCACCTTGTACCAATCTACATGTATCAAGATCTTTGCATTTTCACACCTATGCATGTGAAGCATATGCATTTACTTTGGTGATCCAAAAAAATTGATCTTTCATAATGGTGAATATAAGGTCACCCATTTCATTGATTTGAGACTACTCATTCTTGTAGCCAAGCTTAAAGTAAATCCATACTTGTGTCATAATCCACAAAGATTGACTTTTTGCATTTTTTAAATAATTTACATAAAAATATCATTCCAATATGTTTAAAGAAGAAGAAACCCAATTATCACTTTGGTTAAATTTTAGGGTTAAATATAATAAGATTTTCAATAATTTGATTTTTTATTTTTCTTTCATAATTTGAAAAGTATCACTTATTCTCTTACATTATTATTTACCTATCACATGATTTTTTAATTATATTATATTGATTTTTAATTTTATTTCAAATGACATCATTAAAAACTTTAAATTGTAAAATGAAGGAAATATGATATAGAAATTGCTTTTTATTTAAACAATATCATAAAAAAGAATAAATAATAATTGAAATGAGAAAAGTTAAATTATGAGAAAATTCAATATAACTAACCCTATAATTTATATCTCATATATACATGATTTCTTACTTGCTATTCAAGTACTTATGGTTCATATTAGAGCATCTAAAGTGAAAACAGTTATATGTGAGATATAAATCATAGAGCATCTGATGCACCTATAACTTGTAAAGTTTCAAACTTAAAATTTGCTACTTTTCCAATAGCATCTGAAGTGAAAACTTTTAAGAAATAAAGTTTCATATTATAGATTTAAATTATTTTTTCAGGAATAGAAGCTTAAGGATTTATATTTGGGCCTCCCATCGCATTGCAATTGGAGCAAAGCTTGTTTCATTAAGAAAACCAAGGAAATTACTTGGTATTATTTCATCAATTTTGTATTAGTTTCATCTAATAGGTCTTAGGATATAGGAGTGCTAGGTCCAATGGCATAGTCATTGATAAGTTTTTATGTTCTTCTTTAATAGTCTAACTATTTAATTTGGGTTATGTTTGAATCATTGATGAGTAGAATTTGAATCATTGATGAGTAGATTTATGATTACATAAGCATTTATTGTATGTGGAATGAGTTTGAGATGTTATATAGGCTGGAAACCCGTGAGGCTTATCGGTGAAAAATTCCATAAGCCTAGGAGTTACAACGAGAACTTGTTTTCTTGATTCACATGTGTAAACAATGCCACATACCATAGTTTTGAAATCAATTGTAGGTTATTAATTCGATCGATTAATACTTTAACTTTGATATGATTAATGCAAAATTATAGACACAAGGAATTAATATGTTTTATAGACAAGACAAATTCTTTACATAATAAACTCCTAGGACGGTATATAGGTTGGAAACCTGTAATGCAGCTTCTATAAGGCTTATCGGTGAAAAATTGCACGAGCCTAGGAGTCACAGCGAGAACTTGTTTTCTTGATTCATAAGTGTAAACAATACCACGTATAATAGTTCCGAAATCAATTGTAGGTCACTAATTCAATCGATTAATACTTTAACTTCGATGTGATTAATGCAAACTTAGTATTAACACAAGGAATTAATACATTTTATAGACAAGACAAATTCTTTACATAATACCCTAGGATAGTATATAGACTGGATACTCGTGATGCAACTCTCATGAGGCTTATCGGTGAAAAATTCCACGAGCCTAGGAGTCAAAGCGAGAACTTGTTTTCTTAATTCACAAGTGTAAACAATGCTACGTACCATAGTTTTGAAATTAATTGTAGGTCATTAATTCAATTGGTTAATACTTAGGGGATGTTGTGTAAAGTTTAGATGTTCTGTAAACTTTGGGGAATATGAAGGATACTAACTATGGAATCACTGTTTTAAATTAACAGTTTTGTAGAAATGAGTAATGTTGATAGATTTTGGATGTATAGATGATTAACACCTGATGCTTACATTAATCCTGAGTTTATTGAGGGAGTTGAAGTGTTTATTCATTATGCATATTCTCAACCAGTATATATGGATGGCCCAAAGATCAGATGTCCATGTAAAAAGTGCAAACACCTTTGTTTCCTTCCTATTGATGAAGTTAATGAGCATTTGTTGAGAAAAGGATTTGTCCCAAATAATTTTGAGTGGACACGACATGGGGAACCATTGATTTGTGGCACCTCAAGAGTTAATGAAGTATAATTGTCAGTGAACTTAATTAATAAGTTTGAAGGGGGATTGGATTTAGTACAAATAATGTGGATGTAATGCAAATAGTTTATAATGCAGCCAATTATACCTTTGAGGAAAATATAGAAAATCTTGAAGAAGAATCAAACCCATATTCAAAAGAGTTTTTTAACTTACTACACTCAATTGACCAAGAAATATGGCCAAATTGTGAGACAATGACTCAATTGTCTTCAATTGCTCGAATATTAAACATAAAGTCTAAAAGGCATATTTCTGATCGTAGTTTTGATAAAATTCTTGGATGGTATAATGAATCATTGCCTCCTGATCATATAATGGTTGATAGTTTTTACAATATGAAGAAACTTATTAGGGGTCTTAGTTTACCTGTTGAAAAGATTGATTGTTGCAAATTGGGATGTAAGTTGTATTAGGGAGATGATGTGGAATTACAAGAGTGCAAATTTTATGGTCAATCTAGGTTCAAGCCTAGAAAGCATTCTATGAAATATAAATTAGTACCCTGGAAGCAGATGTATTATTTCCTACTAACTCCTAGACTTCAAAGACTATATGCTTCTGATGTTACTGCATCTCACATGAGATGGCATAATAAACATGAGTAGGAAGATGGAATAATAAGTCATCCATCAAATGCACTGGCATGGAAACATTTCAATGACACCCATTATAAGTTTGCAACAGAAGTCGAACTGTTAGGTTGGGATTGTCAACGAATAGATTCCAACCATTTGGTCAATCTGGCCAGTAATATTCATCATGGCCAATCATAATTACTCTGTATAATTTTTCTCCATGGATGTGTATGAAAGAGGCACATATGTTCTTAACAGTGATTGTGCCAGGGCCTACAAATACAAAGCATAAAATTGATGTATTCTTACAACCATTGATATCTAAATTGCAGCATCTTTGGGAATATGGTGTTGAGACATATGATGTGTCTCTGAAACAAAATTTTGTGTTAAGAGCAGCTTTGATGTAGACTATTAGTGATTTTTTTGGCATATGCCATATTGTTTGGATGGAGCATAGCAGGGAAATTGGCTTGTCCTTATTGTGTTAAAGATTCTGATGTGTTTTATCTTCCAAACGGAGGCAAAATATGTTGGTTTAACAACAACAGAAAATTTCTTCCTCCAGATCATCCATTTGGACGCAATAAACAAAAGTTAATTAAGAATAGGATGGTAAAAACACCTCCTCCCCCTCACAAAGCTGGTGAAGAAATATTACAAGAGATTGAGGAATTAGGCTTGCTGAAAGTTACAGAATTTGAAGCTGATGAAATTAATACTAGCATTAGTAGAAACTTTGGATGGAGAAAACGAAGCATCTTTGGGGATTTGCTATATTGGAAAACTAATTTGATACGTCATAATCTAGATGTGATTCATATTGAAAAAAATACTTTTAACAATTTGTTCAATACCACAATGAACATTAAAGGGAGGACAAAAGATAATACAAAATCACTAGCTGATTTGACACTTTGTTTAGAAGGAATGAGTTACATAAAGATTTTCGCACCGGTATATCTGAAATCATGTTACACTTTAGACAAAAAATAGAAGGAAATATTGTGTGAATGGTTGAAAAGTCTAAAGTTTCTCAATGGTTATATTTCAAACCTGGCAAGGTGTATGGACATGAGTAAGTACAAATTATTTAGGATGAAAAGTCACGATTTTTATGTGTTTATACAAAGGCTAATTCCAATTGCATTTCGGAAGTTGCTACCGAATAAGGTTTGGGAAGTAATAACAGAATTAAGTTCATTTTTCAAAAGCTTAACATCATCTGAAATCAAGTTGGCTGAAATGGAAAAGCTAGAAAGGAAAATTCTAGTAATTTTGTGCAAGTTAGAGGGGATATTTCCTCCAAGCTTCTTTGACTATATGGAGCATCTATCTATCCATTTAGCACATGAGACTAAATTAGCCAGTCCAGTTCAATATTGTTGGATATATCCATTTGAGAGTTAATTCAATAAAAATGATTGTAATTGAAGTCATAGCATGTTTTAATAACTAAATTGGTATGACCTTATTCCCTCATATAGGTATTTGCATCACTTGAAGAAAAATGTGAAAAATAAGGCTAGAGTTGAAGGTTCGATATGTAATGCTTATTTAGTGGAGGAAGCTAGTACATTTTGTGCACATTATTTTGAGCCTCATGTTCACACAAGAGAAAGAAAAATTCCTCATAATAACGATAAGGGAGGAACTAGTGATGCTGATGGTAACTTATCCATTTTCACATATCCTGGATAAACATATGGATGTATAACAAGAAGAATGTTAACAGAGGAAGAAAGTGAGGCTATCCATGGTTACATTTTATTGAACTATCAAGAGGTTTAACCTTTCATGCAGTAAATTGAAATTGATTATTTAGGTTTTAAAATTTAAGTGTTATTCATAACTGAAATACATAATAATGTTTTTAGATTATACAAGGAATTATTACGCGATCTCATACTCAACAAAACACAGGATGATATCAATAAAGAAGTTGGAAGACACTTTCCTCGATGGTTTGAGCAATATGTAAGTTTTCACATATAAATATTGATATGATTGAATTATAAGATTTAAGTGTTCAAATGACATTATACTGTTTAATATGATATTTTCTTTTCTGTAGGCCTTAGAAAATCTAATAAAGAACAAGTTCATATGTAAGCTTACGAAGGGACCTTTGTGAACTGTTAAATCATATCTAGTGTATTTCATTAATGGATACAAATATCATACAGAATATCATGGTTAAAGCATGGCAACAATAAATAGTGGAGTTTGTATAAAGGGAGAATTGATGGATTACTATGGTAAAATTATTGAGATACTTAAAATTAAGTACCCTGCATTACCAATAAAGTGAAGTGTGATATTTAACTGTGACTGGTTTAATCCAACTCCAAATGTTGGTACAAAAGTGTATAACCTATACAATCTAGTTGGAATCAACAAGCGAAGAAGATTTCGACAATTTGAACCTTTCATGTTAGCAATGCAAGCGATTTAAGTGTATTATGCCCTTTTTCCTAGCTTACAACAAGATAAGTTAGATTGGTTGGTCATTTGCAAAGTTAAACCTAGAGGTGTTTTTTAATCACATGGAAAAGGAGAATAGAGAATTGAAAGTGAAGCGCTTAAGGAAGATGCTTATAAAATAAATGCACCTATCGTATATGAGGATAATAAACCTTTAAACGATCCCTGCAATAAATATGTTGAAATTTTATCTGGAGAGGATGAGGAGGGTCATAGATCTGAAGAAGAGCTTGAGTTTGATTCAAATTCTTCAGAAAAAGAAGATGATTTTGATTTACAATTAAGTGATGATAGCGATTAATTTGTGTTTGTAATTAAATATTATATTCAACAAATCAATTATTTCCTTTTCAATATATTGTATAAAATATTGAAATCAAATTGTAATATTTTTGAAAAATTCAATCAAATATTAGTTTCAGGTTAAAATTTGCCACCACTACAAGAAAATAGTGAGTTAGCGACGGAAAATACCGACGGAAAAGATAAATATTCCGTTGGTATTAAACATTACTGACATAATTTACTGACAGATAAAAATACCGTAGATTTGGTCGTAGCTAATCTTACCGACAGTAAAGAAATTTTCCGTCAGTAAGTTTACCGACGAAACGAAATTACCGTCGGTAATTTCAATGAAAAAGTTGCCGACCGTCATACTTTTTCCATTCGTAAGTTA
This sequence comes from Erythroxylum longipes, assembly GCA_027563885.1. Taxonomy (NCBI): domain Eukaryota; kingdom Viridiplantae; phylum Streptophyta; class Magnoliopsida; order Malpighiales; family Erythroxylaceae; genus Erythroxylum; species Erythroxylum longipes. The sequence goes on from JAOQMS010058651.1 coordinate 25,759, forward strand.
CCGACGGGCTATAATTTTCCAACGCTAAATTTACCGACGGTAAGTTCCTAAACCATATGTAAATTTAGCATCGGAATGTTTTAATTTCGTCAGTAAATTTACCGACAGTATGGTGGTTTCCGTCGGTGTTGTTTTGGACATTACCGACAGAAATTATGGGTTTTTATATCAGTAAATTATTTGATTTAATTTTTTTAAATACATATTTTCATTATATTTAAATTATAACTGTCAGAAAACTTTAATAATTAAATATTTGTAATATATATTTAATTTGATAGAAATAATTAAATATAAATTTTGATTAATGATTAAAAATTAAAATATCTTAATTGATAATAAAAACGTTACATTGTAAATAATAATATATGTAATACAAACTAAAAGACCAATACTGCACTACTGATCTGGAGTTGGTGGATCGTCTGGTTGGTGCGGTGACCTGCTAACCTTACCTTTCAATTCATCCATCTCCTGGCGAAGCTGAGCGTACAGGTCTAACGACTGTTGTTGCGTTGCTATCGTCTGTTGCATTTGCTGCATCTGTTCCAACAATGTCTGCACTGTGATCTCAAGCGCCTCCACTTTATTGTTGTTGGACCGCCTAGTAGA
>JAOQMS010058740.1:0-26348 GCA_027563885.1 Erythroxylum longipes
TATATATATATTTGTAATGAAGTTTTTCCTACCGTTAAAAGAATGGAACGAATGAAGTCCTTTTAATTAGAAAATGTAAACATTGTAGAAAAAGCAAGAACAAATTTTTAGCTTACCACCGAAATGAGCAGTGTGGAAACGACAAGGGTTTGGCCAGGGACAAGCCCCCGCGCTCTGCCCCTGGTGATCCAAGATATGAGATAATGTTTCGGGATGGTCTTGTGATATGATCGTGGTAAGAAATGTTGCAAAGGAATGGAAGAAAGCAAGTGTTGTATGGCTGCCAGCTTGGAAAGTTTCCATATTTCCAACAAACATTTCAAGCCAAATTAAGTGGCATTCATGGCCAACTAATTCCCATTATTCCTCCATTCATGATGGGGGTTAGAGGAGGCCAAAATTTGGCAGAAATTCACTCATTTTTGTGTATAGTATTGTAAGAAAATTAGTGAGAAATGTGAAGAGTTCATCTTACACACACTTATTCTCTAAACTATTCTCTCAAGAACATACATTCAAGCTAGCACTTTGTGTATGTCATAAAAATTCTTCCTATGAGATTTCAGGCTTTGATCTTCATTGGATATCATTATAGATGTTCTCATTTGGTCATTGTGGTTTACAACAACTTTAAGAGATGAAGACAACGACGAAGGAGTTAGTAAGGTACATATCTTAAGTTCATTTTTTGACTACATCTAATGGCACATGTATAATTCTGTACTTTCCAGGTTTTGTTTTATTTTATGCTGTGTGTTTTTTGATATGTGTTGCTTGTGATGCATAATCAAAACCTTACAGTGGTATTAGAGCCATCTTGTGCCTATTAGATGTAGTTTTTATTACATGTGCAAGAGGATTGCATGGCTGTGGCCGTTATGGGTCTATTCTTAGAAATTCAAAATTAAATTATGAAAATTTGTTTTCATGGTTTTCTTTCATTGATCTACTCATTACATGTTTTTATGTGCTTTTAGTGATTGAAAATTGATTTCAATGTGATTTAAATATTTATTGTCGAATTTCTAACAATATGCTAGAAAACTGTTTTCTGCTTAACATATGTTATTGGTTGGCTAAATTGATGAGGTTTAACATGTTTTTTTGATGGATTTTGATTCTAGAAATTTTATGTAAACATATTTAGAAATTTTTTACGCCTATGTAATTTTTACAGAATTTATTACAATTGTTTTAATAAATTGTCAAATAGTAATCAGATCTGGTCTATTTTGAAGAAATCGATGGATCTGTTTTGTTTGATAATTTGTATGTTTATGTTTCGGTTGTAGAACCTTAACAAATATTTTTATATGATAAAAATATGTTGTTTTGATTAATGAAGCATGCCAAAATGATTTTTCTCGAACTAAGATTTTTGGAAAAATTTTAGATGTCAAATTTGTCATTTTTAGCCGCTCAATGGTGTTTTGGTTATCTTGATAATTTTTAGGTGACTCCAACATTGTTTTGATGAACTTGAAATGACTGATAGATGCATGAAATGATAAATAGATGTTCTATAAATTTTGGGAAATCTTATAAATTAATTTTGAAATAATTTAAGTAAAGCATTATTTTCTAGTAAGATTAGAAATTGGCATGTGAAACAAAATTAAAATATTTAAATTTGACATCAAATAATAAATTTTTACAATTAAGAGTTTAATTTAATTTGATTAATATTAAATTCTAAATCAAAATGAAATACAAGATTAAATTTAGCCAAGATAACACTTAGGAAGAAATTTGATTCAAGAGTTGAATCAACTTCCAAAATTTAGGATCCACAACTTGTCACAACGAATTTTGATGTATTTAAATTTATGCATTAGAGGATGAATGTTAGGAGTATGAGTGGGCTTGTATGATGGATGGTTATACACTTCAGCCCAATATGAATGGGGTGTCCATATCATGTCATATAGTTATAGTAACCAACTATATATATTTACAAAAACATCCTAGTTAGATGAGACCTAAGTAGAAACCCCTCACTAAGAATATTAAAACTAACACCTTCCATTAACATGGTGAGAACTAGAGTTCTTTTAGAGTATGTATATATGTATGAATGTATATATGTATGTATGTGATATATATAAGAACATCCTAGTTAGATGAAACCTAAGTAGAAACCCCCAACTTAGAATATTAAAATTAACGCCTTCCATTAATATGGTGAGAACTAGAGTTCTTTTAGAGTTAGGGTTGTTGGGAAAACCCAGACCCACTTTACACGAATATGCTCGAACCATAGAAATAGGGTTTTCAGATTAATGGGTCAGTTTTAACTAACAGCGTTGATTTGTTGGGCAAACCTAAAGTCAAATCAACGCTGATAGAGGAAAAGTTGGGTATTGTACATAAGACATGCATGCATCAAGAGTTGATAGCCCAATGTGTGTACAAATATCAACAGTTGATAAAACTATATTTGATAGTTGCATTATAAACGCAATTGTTATGACCGATACCTATCGATTGACCTTGGGTGGCTTATTGGGCAAACCCAAGGTCATTCCTAGAGATATTGGATATCGGCCCACTAGGAGAACTTCAATACAAGTTCTCTCAGATTCATATTAAGGGTTATGGATTTGCAAGAAAATAGTGGGAGCTACAATGCGTGTTAGTAAAGTCCTAATTGACATGCATTTACTTACAATCTAACATATTTTCTCACTTTGACATTAGGTTACAAGAATCGACAGCATGACCACTAGTGTGAACCTATGCTCACTTATGGAAGCCAATAAGTTCACTGGACCCAACTTCCTAGGCTGGCTTAGGCACCTAAGAATAGTTCTTAAGTTGGAGAAACTAAGCTACGTCTTAGAAGAACCACTTCCTGACCCCCTGTTGCTGATGTTTCTGATAATGACCAGAAGGCATACAGAAAGTATCTCAATGATTGTGAGATGGCTAGCTGCATAATACTGGCCACTATGTCACCTGAATTGCAAAAACAGTATGAGGCTATGGAAGCTCATACTATAATCTATCATCTGAGGGAGCTGTTTGATGAGCAATCTAGGTCTGAAAGGTTCGAGACCTCGAGGTTGCTCTTTTTCTCTAAGATGGATGAGGGGACATCTCCAGTGCAATATCCACTGAAGATGAATGGCTATATTAAGAACTTAGCCTCCTTAGGTTTCCTGATGGATCATAAATTAAGTTTAGACTTAATTCTGACTGGTTTGACTAATAGTTATTCTTAATTTGTGCTTAACTATAGGATGGACCAGTTATCCACCATGATTCCTAAATTGATCATCTTGTTTAAAATAGTTGAGCCATTTGTCAGGAAGGATAGTAAGGTTGTGATGCTGGTGGACTCTTTTGGTTTGAGGATGAAGAACCAAAAGAAGAAGAAGTCCATAAAACCTAAGGGAGGTGTGGCCAAGAAGAAAGCTAAGGAGACTGCCCCTAAGGGAACATACTTCCACTGTGGCAAGGATATCCATTGGAAGAGGAACTGTAAGGCTTATATGAAGTCACTAAAGTAGAAGAAGGAATTAGATTCCCCATCTACTTCAATTATGTTTATTATTGATATTAATACTGTTTTTAATAATAACATATGGGTATTGGATACTAGTTGTGGTTCACATATATGTACTGATATGTAGGGCCTCAGGAATAGTAGACAACTCAACAAGGGAGAGTCGGATCTGCGCATGGGAAATTAAGTAAGAGTTACCGCATTAGTCGTAGGAACTTATGTATTGACATTCCCTAATAGGCTTGTAATATAATTTTATGATTGTTTTTATGTACCTATAATGACTAAGAATATTATTTCAGTTTCTAGTCTTAATAAAACTGGTTTTCATTTAAATTTTAGTAACAATGGTTGTTCTATTAGTTTGAATGGAATGCTTTATGCTATGGGTATATTATGCAATGGAATATACATATTAGATATGTCCAATCTAATTTTAAATATCAATGACAATAAAAGACAAAAACGAGATAATGTGAAATCATTGTACTTATGGAATAAGTGAGAGATGCATCACAAAACTACAAAAGTGTGGTAGTTTATAAATCATACGACACATATAAATTTTGCTTATATAAATCATATGACACATATTTAGATGTGTGTGGTCTAATGTACATACATGCCAAAGGTGGTTTCATATACTTCATTACATTTATCGATGATTATTTACGATATGGGTATATGTATCTTATGAGATACAAATCTGAGGCCTTTGAAAAGTTAAAAGAATTGATAAACGAGGTAGAAAAGTAGATGGGCAGAAGTATTAATACGTTTCGATCAGATCGAGGTGGTGAATAATTAAGCCAAAAATTTCTAAATTATCTCAATGATAATGGGATAGTATTCTAGTGGATTCCACCTCACTCGCCATAACACAATGTTATGTCAAAAAGGAGAAACCAAACCTTATTGGACATGGTAAGGTCAATGATGGGCTTAGCAAATCTAGCAAAATCCTTTTGGGGATATGCATTCGAGATTGCTATTTATGTGTCAAACAAAGTCCCTTTAAAGTAAATTGATGTTACTCCATATAAGATGTGGACTAACAAGAACCCTATCTTTCTCATATGAAAGTTTAGGATTGTCTGGCTTATGTGAAGCAGATTCAGTGAGATAAGCTAGAAGCTAAATGTGAAAAATGTTTGTTTGTAGGATATCTTTAAGAAACAATAGGATATCAATTCTATAATATTTTGGAACAAAAGGTGTTTGTTTCAAAGCATGCTATCTTTTTAGAGAAAGAGTTTCCTCTAAAAGAAGAAAGTGGGAACAAAATTGGACTTGTGGAAGTTCAAGATGCTCAAAAAGGCACAGATCAATTGCCAAAACTCGAGACTATTGTTCATACTGATGAAACAATCTTTTGACTCACAAGAAGTTCATAGATCAAGTAGGATACATCATGTTCTAAAGAGATATGGATTTTTCATAAGTTAACATAATGACATATTGCTCATAGAAGATGATGAGCCTACTACCTATGAAGAGTTCTGAATTTGACAAATGGATTCAAGCTATGAAATTCCAAATGTATTCCACGTATGAAAACCAAGTATGGACTTTGGTTGACCCACTGGAAGGGATAAAAACCATAAGGTGCAAATGGGTTTTCAAGAAGAAAACCAACATAGAGGGTAATGCTTGTAGCTAAAGATTATCGTCAAAGATAAGGAGTTGATTATGAAAAAATGTTTAGCTTGGTAGCCATGATTAAATCCATTAGGATACTCCTAACTATTACTCCTCATTATGATTATGAGATATGACAAATAGATGTGAAAATAGTTTTCTTTAATGGAAACCTAATCGAGGATGTGTACATGACACAACCTAATGGTTTCATATCCCAAGATGGCCAAAAGGTATGCAGGCTTCAAAATTCCATTTATGGATTGAAGCAAGCATCCAGGATTTAGAATATTTGATTTAATAAGACAATCAAAGAGTTTGGTTTCTCACAAAATTTGGATGAACCTTATGTGTATAAGAAGGCTAATGGGAATGCAATTGTGTTCTTTATGTTTTATGTAGATGATATACTACTAATAGGAAACGATGTCGTCTCATTTTTATAATCAGTCAAGATTTGGTCGTCCCAGAATTTCTTCACGAAAAACCTTAGAGAATCAACTTATATTTTGGGGATAAGAGTCTATAGAGATAAATCTAATAAGTTGCTTGAGCTTTCTCAGTTTATATACATAGACAAGATGCTAAAGAGGTTTAACACAGAGCAATCCAAGAGAGTTTATCTTCCTATAATGCATAAGATTACACTCTTAAAATATATATATCCAAAGACACAAGATGAGAGGACTCGCATGAATTTGATCCCTTATGCTTCGACTATAGGATCAATCATGTATGCTATGTTATGTACAAGACTGGATGTATCTGTAAGGCCCTAAATTGTACCCTAGACAAAATGTTACATGTTCATGTAAGTAGATGAATGATAGGTTTTAAAAATGTGATATGATTGAGAATTCCATATGACTTAATTATGTTTTTAATGAATCATACTTGGAGAATTGGAATTAAAATTTCATCATAGAGACTTAAGGTATTAATGTTGAGCCCGAGGTCTCGTAAAATATATCATGGATACTTTACATAAGGTTTAGGTGAAGATTTAGTGAAAAGAAGGCTTAAAAGTACTTAAAACTCAAAGTTGAAGTGATTTTTGCAAGACCAGTGTGTCACCCTCATGCTTGTGCGCAAGGGTGTCGGGTAAAGGGTGACAAGTTTGTCACCCTCATGCTTGTGACTTCTAATGTGACACTCAAACTTGTAAGTGCCATAACTTTTGATTTTGATGTCCAAAAATTACAAACTTTATACCGTTAGAAAGATAAGAGGATAAGTTACAAATTTATAAAGACAACTTTGTCAAATTCATCCTAAATCAATATAGTTTATTGATGGTTTATACGTGGACTAATTTCTTGCTAACAAATGGTAGCATGTTGTGTGGATGAGTGGCAGCTCCTAAATGGGACAAATGGAGAACATGCATGAAGTCACATGCTATTACCATTTCGTGACACCTAGCATTGGAGGAGACAAGGTTCTGTTGAAGTTTTCTGTATTGCTTAATTTTCTTTCTCTCACCACCGAACTCTCTCTCTCACTCACACCTCCTCGAAAGTTTTACATGCTTTTTGGATCATCATCTTCACTTGACGTATTTTCATGCTACTGCATTAAGGAAGCCAGATCCTGGCACTTTCTATGTTGCTTTCCTTTTTTTCATCTTAATCTCGGAGTTGTGATATTTGCTTGAAAGGCTAGAGTGGCTTGCTCATTGAAGTAGGAAATTGGGTTAAAGAAGGTAAAGGAACACTAATCTTGATTGCATGTTATCATATGAATAATTTTGATGCTTTATTGTATAGAATATGTATGGATTTGTTGATGAGTTGAGGTTTGGACATGAAATTGATGTGTAAATGAGGCATGAATAAGGTGGAATTGTGGTTAAAAGGATGAATGTTAGAGTAAGGGTGTTGAAGATGTAAGATGTGAATGAATTATACTGGTTTCACTGAACGGATTTCACTGACCAGCTGTCGGTATTTAGGCTATAACTTGACCTGTAGCTATCCAAATGGGTTGATTTTCATTATAGATTAAACTGTACACATATTCCTACAAATTTTATGAAGGAATGGAATTTTTTTCTATCCCAAAGGATGATGAAATTTGGCCTAAATTTTAATTTAGGATTCTGTCATTGTTTGAGAATAATCTACAATATTTTGGGTATAACTTACAGAATTCTGAACCAAATGCATGATTTTAATGTCATTAGAACTTAATACATAGAGGAACTTTTAGGTAGAAGAACATATTGCCTGGAAACCTCTTTTTATATGTGAAAATAGCCATACAAATTTGACCTAAAATTTGTCCTAAAAAATCTGAACTAATCTTGGTTGTGTAATTGTTGATATATATACGGTTAGGATGTTAACAATGGTTTTATTAGACTTAAGTGAGATTAATAATGAGCCTAGGTGATGTTAGATTAATGGAGAAAAAGGTGTTTGAGTTATGGTTTATAAATGGAGTTGATAATATCTTATTAATGATGAGCATAATGTTGAATTGCTTGGTGTGATAATGAATGAATGAGCTTTTAAAGCTTATATGTTATGAATTAGAAATGAATGATTGTCAATTGGGAATTTCTGTTATAATATTGTGATAATACCGGACCATCAGTTGTCCAAGGAGTTTTATAGTTGGGATTGTATTGGAAGTGCTTGCTAATTGTGTGCATATGCATAATGTTTGATGACTCAACATTTCTATTGATGCATAATTGCAATTGTTTGTTTTGATAAGGTTGGCATAAATTTCTAAAATCTAAAATGGTTTGTTTTAAAACTACTGAGTCCTAGTCATGGGTAAATAGGCATGCCTAGAAGGGTTAACAGCTGCTTCTGTACCAGACACTAAGGTGTCTTCTGTGCCAGACACTCCAGTGTCTTTTGATTTTAGACACTTCTGTGTCTTCTATTTCAAAGACTTAAGTCTCTTATGGTTTAGATACCAAACATGGTATCTTCTATTCTAGTCTCGTTACCCACTTCTGTAAAAAGGATTAGCAAGTTAACTTGTTTTGTATTATGTTACAAGAACGGTTCGGTTATAATTATGTTTTGTTATGACATAACAAAATACAGTTTTGACATAGACAAGTTCTGTTCCGAAATCATGATTTTCTGTTTTGATAATTGTAAGCATGGCTTTGAAGCCAATATATCCTATTTTGGCATATTCTGTTTTGAGATACATATTGTTTAGATTGCGCTTTTATATGTGATCTGATTTGTATATGTCAATATCATATGACTATTAGAGATAGTTACCATTATATATCATGTTTAGTTATTCCTCACTAAGCTATATGCTTAGTACAGTAGATTTGTCCCGTGTAGGTTCAGATAGAAAGGTATAAAGACTGGGACAAGGACAACAGCTGTGGCTAAAGAAGCATGTGTTTTTGTTTTTGGAAAATGTATATTTGTTTTTAGTTTAAGTTGTTTTTCAATGTAAAGAGACATATTGTAATTTGTGTTCTATTTAATGATTTGTATTAACCTTAATATAGGTTGACTATTGTTTGTATGGCATGCTTTGGGAATAGTACTATATGTTTGAGATGTTTTAATTATACGATATTGCCAAATGGTTTATAATACTTATTTGCTTGAGTTTTTAGAAATGCATGTAAGGGATTGTTTAACATGTTTTAGTTATGTTTTGTGTTGCATCTACATATCCTTCTGGCAGGTATGCGGATTTTATAGTATCGTATGCTCTAAGTGTTACAAGTAGATACTAGTCGGATCTTGTTGAGGGTCATTGGGTGGCTATCAAGAATATCCTTAAGTACTTGAGAAAAACTAAGGATGTATTCTTGGTATTTGGAGAAGGAGATCTTGTTGTGAGCGAGTATAAAGATGCTAGTTTCCAATCCGACAGGGATGACTCCAGATCCCAGTCAGGATATATTTTCACACTGAATGATGGAGCAGTCAGTTGGAAGAGTTCTAAACAAGAGATAACTATAGTTTCCATAACTGAAGTAGAGTACATTGTTGCTTCAGAAGCAACAAAGGAAACAATTTGGATCAAGAAGTTCATCATAGAACTTGGACCTATTCCTAGCATTGTTGACCTAGTACAGTTGTATTGTGACAACAATGGTGCCATAATGTAAGCAAATGAACCAGGCTCTCATCAAAAATCCAAACATGTCCTCAAGAGATACCGTTTGATTAGAGAAATCAATGGTAGAAATGATGTTAAGATAAAGAGGGTGCCCATCAATCAGAATATCGTTGATCCTTTAACTAAGTCGATTCCCCAGAAGAGATATGATGCCTATTGTATTAGATACAAAGGTGATTGGCTTCAGTGTAAGTGGGAGGTTGTTAGAGAAGTGCTTTAAAGGCAATCACCTTTGGCACTTATTATACAAATCTTTACAATTAATAAAATGTATTTTTGTTAATTTGATGTTCATGTTCTTTATGAATTGATAATGATCTTAAATAGAATTAATAAAGTCCTTGAAACATTACATAATATAAAGGAAATCATGATGAGATCATGATAATAAGATTCCTATCATATGTAATTATATTAGTATCTAAATTATATCTAATCATAGGATTAATGAGGTGAGAAATTATTAATCCGGACAGACTAGCACATGTTATACTCCTTAATTGGATAAAGCAGTGGATCTCATAATTTGTAAGCATGAGTTGTTTGACGTTGAAATGTGGATGCTTACTAAGAGTAGTAAGTACATTGGTTGACCTGCCATGAGACAATCATATGGATAATCTATTCTAGTGTCAATGATAGTCTCATCATAACAATGGTGCAAATATCCTTAGACTTAAGGTGCTCAATGGTATCTTAGATACTGATCCTGTACTTTAATTCCATTCCTTGTTATCTCTCAAAGGTTGCCAATAGGGTGGTGATTGGGTACAACTTGAGGTATTCAAAGGTAATTGAGTAGCCAATAAAGGATTCACCACTCTTGATAGAATGAGATAATACCCACGACCTCTTATTGGGGTCATTACTCAGGAATCTCTAGCTAAAGTGGAAATGTTATGAAGACAGTTTTCAGTGATATATCCAATTGAGTAATGAGCCTTGGGGACAAGAAATAACATCACTTGTGCTAGATGTGACGTAGTCAGTCTAATAGGAGTTGGTATTTTAACCATGCTTTGAACCAAGTTGGGTATAGATAGTGAAAGGACGAATTGCATGGGACCAATGTCTATAGAAGGGTTCTTAGTCAAACCATTGATGTTCTGGTCATTTGGTGATCATAATGTGTTGTTAGATATTGCTCATAACTTACTTAAATTAAGTGTTAATTTAAGTGGTTAACATAACCAGAAACCTAATGGGTTACACGCATTGGAGATGCGATGAATGAGTAAAATAGGTTTGGATAGTGATCCAAGATATGAGAGAATGTTTCAGGATTGTATCGTGATATGATTGTGGTAGGAAACGTTGCAAAGGAATGAAAGAAAGCAAGTGTTGCACGATTGCCAACCTGGAAATCTTTTAGATTTCCAACAAACATTTCAACCCAAATTAAGTGGTATTTATGGCCACTTAACTCTCATTATTCCTCCATTCAAGATGGGGGTTAGAGGAGGCCAAAAGTTGGCAGAAAGTCACTCATTTTCATGCATAGTATTGTAAGAAAACTAGTGAGAAATGTGAAGAGTTTATCTTACACACACTTATTCTCTAAATTATTCTCTCAAGAACATATATCAAAGCTAGATCTTTGTTTATGCTCTAACCATTCTTCTTAAGAGGTTTTAGGCTTTGCTCTTTGTGTAGATATCATTAGAGGCGTTCTCTTTTGGTTGTTTTGGTTTATAATGACCTGAAGAGGTAAAGACAATGAAGAAAGAAGGAGTTAGTAAGGTACATATCTTAAGTTCATTTTTTCACTACATCTAATGGCATATGTATGATTCTGTATTTTTTAGGTTTTGTTTTAATTTCTGCTGTGTATTTTCTAATATGTGATGCATAATCGAAACCTTACAATAACGTTAATAAACATTAAAAAAACCCTTAAACTTAAACATGGCATTATCCCTTATGACAAACCATTATAAAGATAATCAAAGGAGATAATTAAAGTTGAAAATTCTTTCCTAATTTTATATTGTTGTAGTGAGAAAAGTTTAAGAAACTACATAAAAATTATCCTGAAAATAAAATAAAAATTACTAAAGAAAACTAAAAAAAGAAAAAAGAAAAGTTATAATTGTTGTGTTGCCCTCCCTCAAGTGATCCTTTAGATATCTTTTTGTTGGATATTCTATTTAGCTCTTAACTCATCCCAAGTCACCACTGAAATGATCTTGACTCTCTTTATGCACATTATACAAAGGAGAAAAGGAATGATTAGGATCTATATAAATATCTCTTAAATTGCAAAATGTCAATAAGGAGCTATATAATCTAGCCTCAGTCATATATTTCTTTGGTATAAGATGTGGGCCTAAACTCCCTTTGGAATGTAGTAAAACTTATCACTCATAGTGTGCTCTTGCTTTTTATTGTTAAGTCATAAATCTTCATATTATTTTAACAAATTATCTCCACTTACCTTAGTATTTTTATGCACCCTAAAGAAAGTATATCCACCTTAAAACAATCTTTATTAGGCATGAGGTATTTTTATCATCTAAAAGATGTGGAAATCTAATCTCTATTTGTATACCCTAAGTGTAAGGATCCTTTTAGCAACAATAGTCTTGCCAGTAGACAAGAAAGGTCTCCTTAAGATTATAGGAACTATAACATTATACTTTATGTCCATCACTAAAAAGTCAGCTAGAAAGATGAATTTTCATACTTTTGCAAGTAGGTTCTCCATAACTTTAATAAGTTACTTAATGGAACGATCCATCTTTGAAGTAACATATTGATTGGCTTGAGGTATTCTATGCTTAACTTCTTAAAATAGACAAAGGCATTAGCTTTATATTAGAACCTAAGTTATATAAGCATTAAATATATTTTGAATCACCAAATTTTCAAGGGAAAGTGGAACTATTTGGATCATTTAACTTCAAAGGTAACTTATTATGAAATATAACACTACATTCCTTAGTTAAAGACACCATAGAATAATCATCTTTTTTTTTATAAAGATGATCTCCTTTAAAAACTTAAAATATGAGGGCATTTAAGCTAATACTTCAGTGAAGGGTATATTGATGTTTAATTTCTTAAATAACTCTAAAATTTTATTGAATCCATCTTTATTTAACTTCTTCAACTTCTGTGGGTATGGAATTAACATAATGTGTGGCTTCACATGGAGTTTCAGTCTTTGCTCATGACTGACACCGATTAAGGATGGAAATGGCAATGATTTTTTCATCTACTGATGTTTTCTAGATTAATACTAATGATGGAAGTAGCAAAGGCTATCATTCTTCTTCTACTACTTTCCTCTTTTTTGATTTATTCCTTAATTATTCCTGATTTCTACACTTCCACATCTTAAGAAACATGATATTCAAGTTTTTTTTACCACTTCCTAATGTGATGGCACACACTTGATCTCTATGGTGAACCTTATTATTTCTCAAAAGATTACATTGGCCTCTCTCTAATACTACCTTAGATAATCAGCCTACTTGCAACTCCAAGTTATGAATTAATGCATTAGTTAATTGCACCAACTTATCCAATTTATTGTCAAAGTATTAGATGCTTTCTCACTATGTCTCTTTTACATATTTTAATTAAGCATCGAAAGAATATATGGTTTGCTTTAACTTTTCCTCCATCCCTTTGTCTTATGGTGGTTTTTGATAAAGGTGAGGTCTATTTTAGAACCTAGGCGATCCTATAAGTCTCTCTGTTACTCTCTACTCCTTTCAAGAAATTTTTAAATCGATTATACGTGTTAGAGAAGGGGTAGCTTTTCATGACTTTCTTTCCTCAATAAATAACCATATATTTTGGTTCTTCACTAGAATCTAAGGGGGGCATAACATTTATGCACACGTAGGATAAGTGCTATACATGTTACATTGGTGGCATGCCTCCTTATTTACTATATCTTAGTTCAATATCTTTTTCATATAGCTCATTTCAATTTGTGTTGCTAGATTAAAATATTTTTAAACCTTATAAAGGCATCCATTTGATTTTTTCCTTTTACCTTTTTTGTTGATGAATTTCTTGCTAAGGTCTTTATGATCTCCTTTATCTCCTCAACAGTCTATACATATGTTGTTCTTTGAGTTGTGGTGTCCATCAAATTTTAGCATGTCAATGTCAAGACCTACAAAAGAATTACATCACCATATGTAATGAGTACTAATGATAAAGAGAATGAATAAGTAGAGCCATATATCATTTCTAAGCTTTATGAAGCACTCTCTTCATTTTAAGTGAAATTTTATATTTACATCCTTAACTCATTGGTTTTGTATGGTAGGAAAAACCTTAACACAAAAGTATCATACACTTGATTGAGATCATATATGTCTTTAACCTATATCTTATGTAGTATGAAAAAACATCTCATCCTTCATTCATCTCCTATAAGGCCATTACTTGGAAGTGTTTAGATCACCAAATAAATGATGAATATGTTCGTGTCTTCCTTAAGCTGCCAAAGGTTGAGAGTAAGCTTAGTGAACTTGCTTATACTCATAAATCCTAAACCTTTAACTTAGTTTATATTATTCATGTAGGTCTATCAGAAACAACCTCTATACTTGGTAAGGGTAAGACTATGTACTATTGGACCTCCCTAGACCTTGGGTTTAGTAGAACTCTTACTGGTTATTGTTATTGTCATTGTTGTTGTAATACATGAGGGACTTACAACAATCACTAGCAATTATATATCCACTATGTGCATACTTTGTGACTACTGCTTCATATCCACAACTAAGTTATCTTCTTGATGTGCATCTATATCTTCCCTCCTTATACTCAATTATTTATGTAGGTTCATTTAATTTCATGATAAAATTGAAAGGTCGGGAATCTAAGTTATCACATTTAGATCGCCTATTTTGTATTAAATACCTAAAAAATAAAATAAAAAATAGTCTAGTATTAATAAAAATAATAAAACTCAGCAATGATGATAAAAACTTGGTCTACTATTTTAATCTAAAAGAACATAGAGTTAATTATAAATTGCACAATAAATTTGGAGATATTTTAGAGTATCGATCTGACTGAGAACTACTACTAAATTTACAAATATTAACTAGAAACACAAAATAAATAAAGCATAATAGTTCATTAAATACGATTAAACTAATAAACTAACTAAATAAAGCATATAACTAATAAAAAGAAATTGATAAAAATATTAGGGATTCATGGTTCACTTATATGGATATCAAATTATCACCTAAAATAGATTGTTTAGGTTTAAATAAAAATTAACCTAATATATTTATGCCTCCATATACATACATATAACTATGTAAATACCATTTGTCAATGTATAATTTAACCTAATCAAACTTATTAAGTATAGTTAACTTATATAGTTATCACTAAAGTCTAAGATAATGTCATCTTTAGCAGTCAAATATTTATTCTCCTAGTATATAGATCATATTTTACCTATTAGTCCATTATAATATCCCTAAGAATGAATATATAGTGATTAATCACAATTCTAATATTAAGATCAAAGAGAATAAATTCAACCAATTAAATAATCAAAACATGTATAAATAATTAAATAAATCCTTACAAGCTATATCCCTAACACTAACTAAGATTTTTAGCTATTAAAAACAATTAAATAACAAGATACAAATAAATAACTCTCATCATAGAATAAAAGAGTTGAAGAAAAGAGTTAAGAGAAATTGTCATTGGTTTCTTCGATCCTTACTTTAAATCTTCCTCCTCAGTTCTTGATCGGGTGTTTAATTTGTGTAAGATTTAATAAATAACCCTCAACAATCCCCAAGCATATGATTCGTTAGTGTAGTACCTAAGGTGTTGATCCCATGAGGAGGGATAATCTAATCCTAAAATATAAGGCCAGAAACAATATAAAAATTCAAATCACATGAAACTAAAAATGAGAAATTAATTCAATCAATCAAATCAAATTAAGAATCAATCACATAAATATTAATTTTTCAGCAATTGTAGAACACACCCAAGAATCAACCTAGGGAAATTACCAATTGATAGAAAGGGAATTTTAGTTATCCTTAGTGCTAACCTAACTGATTATGAATTACCGGATTGTTTGTTCTAGAAGATCCTAGCGTTAATTACTCTCTCTCGAGTTATAACCATTAACCTTAAATCATAAACCCCAATTAGATTATGGAAGTTGCAATCTCTCAATTAACAACCTATCTAAAATCTTAATTAGTTATAAAGTTCTTTAATAAACTACCGGAAACCCATGCAAGATCTTTCTTTGCACTATTTACTAATTTGATTTAATTCTTGTTCTATTAAATCACCTAACTCTTATTAGCCCAATTTAATCATTTTTCATTCGATTCATCCTCTCAGTTTATTATCGAATTATGCACTTGCAGAATTAAACCACAATAAATCCAACTAACACATAAACAATCATACTTCATTAATTCAAAGATAAAACTCCGAAGGTGAGTTTAGAACATCTTTAACATTCGAAAATCCTATCATCAAACTGTTATTCCAATTCTATACACTAATAAAATGGAAAATAAACAGTAAATACGATTTGAATGGATGATAGGAGGCAGCGAAGTTGAGAAACTCCTAATCTGGGAAGTACGTCGAGTCAGCTTCCTCTCCTCTTCTCTCTTCCTTATTGTCTTCCTCTATCTCTCGATGAATTTTCTCTAGGGTTTCTCAAAAGTGCTGATGCCAAAAGCTCCTCCTGCCTCTTTTTCTTGTTCTTTAAATATCTTGTGTTTTGAGCAACCCTAGGGTTTTTTTGAGGTTTGAAAGGTCCGAAAAATCTCTCAAAACTTGACGTTTTGAGTGTCTACGCATTTGCTTGATGCAAGGCATGATCGTGGCCCATATCTGAGCCTTCTGCCACGATTGTGGCATGATCGTGGGCCATATCCTAGGCTTCTATCATGATTGTGGCATATGGGCCACGATCGTGGGCCAACTCTAGTGTTTCTATCTTGTTTAAGCCTGAATGTCTTCAAAACTTCTTTGTTCTTCGATGTTGACCCTGAAACACTAACAAACACATCAAGGTATCTCAAAAACATAATATTAAAGCTCAAGGACTTGTACTAACCCATAAAACACTTAAAACATAAATACTTAACAAACTAACACAATTATAACCTAAACACATACTAAACGATTGAATTAAAAATTAAATACATATCAAAATATGCCCTAAAACATGATGCAATTTACACTTATCAATGCTAAAAGAACAAAAACTATTAAAAAAACTAAGCTAGAAATATGTCCAAGAGAAACTATCTAAAATTTTTAAAAGAGAGGTTCTCTCCTTTTAAGTCTCCTAAGGTTTAACTATAAATCCAATAGAAGTTTAATAAAATTCTAATAAATTTTTTCTATAAGTATCATAGATTAATTCTAATACAAGTATCTATAACTAGGATTACAAAAATAGAGTTCTAAATGACTTGAACTTGAAGAATCCTCTAATCTCTTTTTTTTCCTTTAAAAACTGACGTGTGTTACATATTTAAGATCATCACCGTTCTTGTTTTTCTCCTCTCTTGTCTAACTTTAATAATGAGTTTGATTGGTTATAGATAAACTCTGATGCTATTTTGGTATTGTATATCAACTTATAATACCTTCATGAAAGATAGACGCCTGTTTTACTTTTAGGTTTGAAGCTTATCGCATTTAGATTCTCCAATTTCTCCATTTGTCAACATCTTTGAGAAATAAGCTCTAAAAGTCTTCTACAATGTTTTTGCCTTTCAAGTTAGCTTTTTAATGATTACAAAATCACCCCAATTAGACAAACTATGGATAAAGTTACACTGAATCTTTTGTTTTTCCCTTAAATCGATCACCTAAACATATAAACTCTATATAGATCATGTTATAAAGGTTTCAAATACCAAGTAAATTAACCTCAAATAACATATAAAATATTGACCTATCAATAGCCTAATCTTTTTATAAATCAATTTTGACTTAAGTCATTTTTTTATTCCATTCTTTGAATGATTTTGGCCTAAACCACTTCCTTAAATAATTTTAGGCAAATTTCACTTTTAGTAATTTGATCTCATCCATTTCTACATTAATTGCTACCAATTAACATTAGACGGTCTCCTAGGAATAAAAGTTACTATTTTTCAAAGGTTTCTTTTAAATCTTTTAATCAATTTAATTTCATTAAAAAGTTCAATTTCAAAATTCCATTTTCTTTTGATATTTAATAATAAAAGACTTAGTTAGGTTTGTAAGCCATTATAGATTATTTATATCTTTTTCCTTTAGTTTAGACTCTTAGGTTTATTAGATAAATTTAGATTGTACAAAACCTTTTAAACTTTCAAGACACTGTTTAAAAAATAAACTTTAAGCTCTTTCCATTTTCTTTAGCTAATTCAAAATTAAGTGTTTGGGCTGAGAAGAACAAAAACAATTGTTTTATTTTTCATTAAAACCCTTTAAAAGCCCATAATGTCACATTCTTTCTAAAATTGGGACTTTTTATTCCTTAATATCCTTTCAAATTAACTCCTTTAACATCATCTATTTTTTATTTAACAAGAAGTTTAGTTCATTTATTTCATCACCATTATTTCTTTTAAACAAATTTATAGATTTTGTTTACCTTTAAAGCCCCTAGATCATTTTTAAATATCTTTAAATATTTTATTTTAATCCTTGATTTAAATTGCAAATCCATTGTCATTCAACCATATGTTTTATGTTAATTTTTTTAGTAACTAAAAGTTAATTAAAGCTATCAAAAGGTCACCAGTATAAAATAAGATAAAATGACAAAGGAAACAAAGTAAACCTTTGACAACAATAATCCTATGCTAGGAAAGAAGTGCACAAGGATAGAAACCCCATACATATTCAATAGCAAAAAAAAAGTCTAAGCCCTTGCTTGATATTAAGAATTGAAAAGAACTAGTACTTGAGCTTAATAATTAGTCATGGATAATGCTAGTCATAGTAAAATTTTAATAGTTATTAACTTGGATCCTTTGGCAAATTCCACGTAGCTTTTATTCCATTACTAGTATTTTTATGGATTTTGTAACCAAGTATAATTTCCTTGATCCAAATCAATGTTTACTTATAAAGGTGAGGTTTGCTATAGAAGCTTTCTTAAAAACTTAAGTGTTCCTATCTTTCCATATTGCATAGGTGGAGTAGCTAAAGGCGATTCTAAATGTGCAAGTTTTCTGTTACTAACCACATAGTGTTGCATCTAGCCTACACCTGTATCCATAGAGTTTTAGTGAACTGATGTTTGTAAAATAATGAGGAATAGACTTAACTTCCTCATTTCAAATTTCAAAAGTAAGATTAAATCACTCTTTGATTATTTTCTAGTCTTTATTATATTTTTAGCTACTAGACCTAGAATGAATAAGGTTTTTAGTAATTTATACCTTAACCAAACCATATCAGCCTAGTTTGTTCCTTACAAATGATTCTTGAGTGATTATGGACAATATTTTTTTAGTAAACATTCCATTATACCTTTAATTTCATTATAATTTTACCTTGTATATTGTATTTTATAATAGAAAAACCTTTAAAGTTTCATTGCCATTAATCACCTTAGATGATCTGCTTTACTTTTACATTCTCTAACAATTTATGTTTAATCAAATTCAACTTTGATTATCTTTTCCTAAAATACCCAATCCACTTTAGTTGTCTCACCGAAACTAGGTATGATGTCATTAACAATTATAGCTTTAAATTCCTAGTTAGTATCACTTATTCCCAACATTTTATTGATGTTCAAAGAGTTTTCATTTCTCACTTTCATATTCCAAAAGCTAATATCTTTTAAGTGATAAAAGTGCATCCATCTAATGCAAATTGATTATGTTTTTAAGAATAGCTTCCTAATTCTCTTAATGATAAACATTTTATTTATAACATGAATTCTTACAATCCTTAGTGCCCCTTCATATGTTGGAGAACAAATTTTTAACCATTTCACTTTTGTAGAGATCCTTTGTTTTCATCTCCTAACTATATGAAGTTTTTATTAATCCTCTCAGTAGTCTTGATTAGATTCCTTGGAACTATTAGGTAAGAGCTCTAATTGTTATGCATATTGTTGAGGACTAAAATTATAAATTGGATTCCATCTAAACATGATAAGATTTTATTTTTCAAGTAGTTAATTCTCTTATGAATTAAATCAAACAATGGATGAAATCCTTGAATGTTAGCCTCCTTGTGGTTACTAAAACTCCACGATACTCAGATGAGGCTAGTTAGACTTAGAAGCTAAACATTGTTATAAGGTTTTACAAGATATTTTAAGAACCTATAAACATAAATAGCTTATTATTTCTATGGTTTATGTGAAGAATTGAAATATTATTGAAGGAATATAAGTAGTTCAATAGAATTCATATTGAATGAGAGTCAACTCCACTTAGTAATAATAAGTCATCAATAAAAGCAAGATTAAATAATTTAAGCCATTTGTGTAACATCCCGTTACCCATATTGAGGCTAGAATAGTAAATATGAGAGTTTATTAAGAAATTAGAAAATGCATTTCATGCTCATGCATAATATGGTATGCACCTACACGTGAATATTGAATTTTTTGCACATGAAAATAATTGTACATGCATTCATTGACAATTTCTGGGTATAATTGATTTGTAAATGTGATTATATTGAGAATTTTGGTTTTTATATGTTGAAAATTGATTTGGAGAGTGTATTTAGTAATTTAGAACTTTTGGTGAATTTTAGGAAATTTATGAAATTTTGAGTAATTTTGGACTAGGAAAAATGCCAAGTGGCAGAACAAGTGACAAATGGCAGCAAAAATTAATGTCAAATGGCAGTGTAAGTTTTTATATATGACTTTGGGAATTAATGACTTATGTAATTGAAATTTGGAGTAGAAATTGGAGTTTACTAGACTAGTTAAATGAAAGAACCTAGTTTGAACTTATAGGAATAGAACATGTGGCAAGTGAATGTGTCCCTTGCCAAGCCATGCCCTACCCATGACTCTTTGAATTTGGAGACCACTTAGTTGCTTTCATTCTTACTTTTTCCTTCTTATTTTTGTAACTCTCATCATCTTCTTCATTCTTCTTCTTCTTTCGACGATTTTGCTTCACCAACCTTCATCCAAGTTACACCTTGCTCTCTCCTTCCATTTGTTACTCTCATTTTGCTCTCTCTTTCACTTCTCACAAAAGACCCAACCTTATCACTCTTTGATGATGATATATGTTGGTTATGATGAAGGAAATCTAGGGTTTCTTGAATATTTTTGAAGAGTTTGAAGTTAAACAAGTAAGTACCATGTTATTGCTCTTCATGGTTGTTAAATGAAACTTATTGATGATAGATTAGGGTTAAATGAGGATGGGTATGTGCTAAAAAGTGGATGAGAAAATGAATGTATAATGGTCTTTCTTGTATAAATATATGATGATTATTAACTCATAAGTTGATGTAGAGATGATTTTGATATTGAAAGAGCATTAAAATGATGTAGGAAAGAAGTGCAGAAAATTGATTTATAAATGAATGTCTCATGTTCTATTTTCATTGTATATAACGTGTATCTCTTGGGTGGTTTTAGAAATGAAACAAAAATGAGTTTAGAGCTAAGGAAAGGGAGTTATGTGATGTCTTGAAATGAGGTGAATTAAAATGACAAATTAGAAGAGAAATGAAAGTGTTAATGAAGTTGAAAATGTGCAGAAACTATGATGAATGTGTGCACATTTATATGTTCTGTTTTTGGGTCAATGATCAAATATAGATCATGAATTGTTTGTGAATGATATTGAATTGAAATGGAGTTGAGAATGAAGAGTAAATGAAGTAGAATAAAATCTGGAAAAATTGGAAGATGAATGTTGGAAAATGTAGCTGTAACATGTCCACTGATTATGATTCTGTGTTTTAGCCATAACTTGTTCTGTGGTTATCCGATGAGATGATTCCTGATTTGGAGTAAACTAGAGACATAAGGATACAATGTTTCTGAAGGAATAGAATTTTAATTCTTTCTCTAAAAATTTCAAAATCTGGCTTGAAATTGAGTTTTGATTGAGGTTGTAGTATTACTCGAGACAGAAATCATGTCTTGTTGATATTGAATAAACTGTATTGATAGATGCCGAATTAGACAAAGGTTTATTCAAAAAAAGTTTTATTTTATTATCTTATCTTGCAAATAATGTAAAGTTCATAATTTTTGAATATGGGAATTGAGAGATATGAGCTGTACAAGTTGTCGGCATGATCAGGTACAAGCCAAAGTTTCAAATATGCTTAGTCTGTAATACGTTTAGCATAACTTTTGAAATAATGAACTAAATTGAATAATATTGGTTTCATTAGAAACCTAAGAGATAGGAGAACAATTTTATAGAAGAAAGTATCCTCAAATTACTTCATTTTCTTGGTCAAAAAGAACATGGAAAGTTGATCTGAAAGTTGTTATAGGAAAAATCTGAATTTGACCAAGGAATCATAAATTTCGAATTTTATCGTTTTATTGAGGTATAAACCATAAATATAAATGATACTCATGTGAATTTGGAAATATGAATGTTTAGATGATGCGAGTAATAGAGCGATACTGAAATCGTCATGAACATGCATTACGCATACTTCATATACATATGTGTGCATTAATAAACACTTATAATTGTGTCAAATTATTATATGTGTATATTGTGTGATATAGAGGAGCAACTGGAATGTCAACATCCATACATTGCCGAAACTTCCAGGCATTAGCTTTGGGAATGACCTACTAGTAACCTAGATAGTCTCACTCAATTAATTGTTTGTGTTAGATTATGTTTGAATTATCTTATGAATATGAAATTGATTGTGTCGATTCCAGACAATTGGTTGTCTGAGGAGATCTATATTCGGGACTGTATTAGAAGTGCTACTTGAATATGAATATAACTGACTATTTGTTCTCAACTTCAATGTTAAATGCTGGACTAAAAGTTCGATGACAAATGTCAATAAGAAAGAGTGTGAATGTGACTGAATGAGTGTAATCATTGAATATGTATGATGCATTTCATTACGTGAATGCATGAAAGATAATGGTAATTGTGACCAGACTCACCAGTAAAAGAGCTTAAAGCTCAGAAAATGATAAGAGCCTTTAGCTCAGTTGTGTATGTACCCCGTATCCACTAAGGGATATGGGACATTATTCGATATAGCTTGGTATCCACTAAGGGATATGAGCTAGAAAAAATGAGGCACTCGGTTACAACAAAGTAACAAATGAAACTGAATCATGTGCATTACATTTACAATTAATATGTGTACTTTTGTATAAATGAAATGTTCGATGTAATTGTCCTGAAAGTGATATGCAATGCTTTATGCAAAATTGCAAAGATGTGAATTATATGTCTACTTGTTTGATGTGTTAAATGAATTGAGTGAACCATCGATGATGGTTACCTCATTTGAGTTCGCAAAACTCACCCAAAATTGGACGTTGACATTTCAGGATCGAGGGAAGACTTTTGCTACTGAGAGACCATATAAGAAGCGTAATTCTTGTACTTTTGTGAAGAAAATGGCTCATAGGTCGATTAGCTGAGATTGGAAGATTAGATAGATCTTTTTGTGTATTTCCTCTTTCATATAACTTATTTTGTAATAGGTTATGATGATGTACATGTAAGTTATTCGAAAACTACAATGTAATACATTGTAGCCTTTTGAAATGAAAAGGGGAAAATTTTTTATTTTAAATATTGTGACTTTCTTGATGATGCCTTATAAAAAAATGATGATGCCATGTTAAGTGAATGTTATGATTAAACGTAGCGCTCCATTATCATAGGTTATGTATTGGAATGTCCTCAGGGTGTTTCGGTATGTATCCTATGGTAATGGGGCACAACATTTTACACTTGCTATGATACTTAAAACATCCACTTTGTGCTATATTATAGGAAATAAACACGGCAACACCTTAATATATAATGTAAATAGGTCAAAGGATAAGGGATCCCCTTGACTTAATCTTTTTGCCCTGTTAAACAAAATTATTAGCTTTCCATTCATGAGAATTCCGTAAGAGGTTGTTGTGAGGCATTATTTTATCTATTCTATAAAATATCATTAGAATCTAAACACCTTAAGGAAGTTAAGTATGGAATTCAAATAAATTGATGAAATTATTGATGAAAATTTATTTGGAGCAAAAATTTTGATTAAAAGGTTATTATGATAGTTATTTAATAAGTGTTAAACAGGGAAAAAGTTATCACTAATATTCCTTCCTTTAGTATAAGAACTTATAGTAGGATTGGTGAAGTTCATCATGCTTTTTCTAGCCTTTCTGTAAGAATCTTTAAAATGATTTTGTAAATGACATTACAATTAGCCCCAAATTCATGCAAGGAGCTAGGATTAGGTATATTAGGGATGAAACAAATTTAAGTTTTATTGACCTCTCTTAGCATTCTTCTCTTTGGAAAGAATTCCAAAATGGCAAGTGATACCATATCACCATCCACATTCCATATATTTTGGAAAAATAAGGTATTAAAGCCATCAAGAATAGGAACATTTTTAGGATTAAGAATAATGAGATTAGCCTTTGCTTCAGTTTTAAGGAATGTATTATCTAGTTGTGTAGCTTGGGATGAATCAAATGGATTCAATATAAAAGATTTGAGTTATTGTAAGGTTTAAGATCAAGTAGTTGATTTACTTATGAGGTCCTTCAAGTAGCTAAAACCTCCTAGTCATTTATAGGGTACTTTATATTATTTTGGTTTCTCTTTGTTATGATAGCATTGTAAAAGAACTTCAAAATTTTATCTCCCTCATTAAGCCAAAGATCCTGAGTTTTTGTCTCAAGGGCTATTATGGGCTTCAAGAGCTTGGATATAGTCTTTTCTATTGTTTTTAGTCACTCATTATAAGGGAAATTATAAAGATCATTATGTATCATACAAAAATCCTTTCTTATTTCACTTTAGTAACCTCTATATTGGAAGATTGAGGCTTATTAAGTAGTTTAATTTCTTCCTTGATATCTTAGAACTTTTTCATACAATTGTATGGCCTATATCCTTTATAGCAACCTTTGACAGCTTCCTCAAAACCATTCGAGTTGAGTAGATAACTATTAAATCTAAATGGGCCTCTAGTGTGCTTACTATAGAACATATTGGTGACCTTTATATATAAATGATCCACATATATGAAATTCCTTAATTAAGTTAAGTTAGAGGGGAAAATTAAGATCTATTTTGCATTTACTAAAACAAAATCCATCCTTTTCCTGATTCTCCATTCGACACTATGTTTGTTATCTTAAATTAAAAATTATCCTCTAAACCTTAAGTCTAAGACACTAATTTGTTCCATATAGGATCTTGGATCACATTTTAAGGGTAATTGATTCCCCCTTATACTTTTTAACTTATAAGAAAACATTATACTACCGAAATCTCCTAATGTAATCCATGAATTATGAGCCATTGCCCAAATATTCTTTATATAACCCTAAAATGTACTCCTTTCCAAAGTTAGATTTGTTGCATAAATGATTAAGACACTAATTTGGATCTGGGTATTAAGGAGAGATGGATATATAAGTTGATTAGTAAAGAAGGAGCGGATAACCTAAACATCACTTTTATCAAAATCAATTAAAATTTGACCATTGTAATGGTGCTCAGGGTTTGAGATTATGCTCTAATCTTTTTTCCCAAAGAACCACCTATTGTCCCTATTTTTATTAGCTTTGATTTTAGTTTCCAAAAGGCCTACTAAGCAAGTTTTTTTATCGATTAATAGATCGTTAACTACTCATTATTTTTAGGATTGTATCCCTAACTACCTATTTTTTGGTATTTTTAAGTCCTATAACATTCCAAACCAATAAAAACATCATTAGTTTTTATTAAGGGATCTATTTAAGTCTTTTTCTTTATCATTCTAGCTAGACTTCTCTTAGTAATGGAGAAGCTAGCTTTATTAACCTTATATGGCGAAAGTTCAAATTTCCTTAGGTTGAAGTGCTTGTCTGGTTCTATCCTAGCATCCTCAAATAATTGATAATGTTGAATTACTTCTATTATTTGGCATATTATATTTATATCCTAAAATGATACAACTATAGGCCTCTTTGTGTGGCTTAATTTTTTTTCCCATTTCCATTATTGTTCTTAATATCTACAATTGGAATTTGGTAGGTGACCTAAGATTTGTGGGAGTCATTACCATTAGTAACTGCAATCATGTCCTCCTCATTGAGATTCGTTATGGCATAAATAATATTGTCATCATTTATACCACTATTTAAATTTTCATTAAAGCTTCTTTTCCTAAATAAATTTCTAGTAAGTCTCCATTCCTTTTTAAGAGGCTTCGATAGTTTCCATTAATGAGAAATGGAATTCCTATTACACTTTCTCTCTTTCCTATTTAAATCTTATGATCTTCATTTCTTTTAGCAATTCTTTATTCCTTTCCGCATTCGTATAGACTCTAACACACCAATCCTTTATAATTTCATAGTATATGTATCTAAGCATATTTGCTTTCCGATCGCATTAGCAAAGTAGCTCAATTAGTAGTTATTTAGTATTATAGAGGAATACTATAAAAATTGACCTATATAAATATTTAAACATTCCGTGTTTATCTATGGTTAAATAAAACTTCTATTTCTATAATAAAAAGGGCTTATAAAGATGTGTCTAGGGCCTAATTCTTCTTTAGTCTAATTTTTATCCATTTTTTCTCAGTTCGTAGCTCTATCTAAGGGAAGGAAGGTCATTTGTCTATAAAATAACCATCCAAAGTGTAACACCCCACTCCCGCTGTGCCTCTATAATAGACAAATACACATACATTATACTTTATTCAGTCAAAATGTATAATAAATGCACATGGATGAATTAAATGAGTACTATGCATGTTCATGACAATCCCGGGATCAATCAGAAATTAATTCTGACAAATAACCCTAATCGGTCCACTTTAGGTTTCAAAAAATTAATTTCTCCTATGATCATTGAAAAATCCTAAATTTGGTATGGAGAGGTAGAGAATATTTTTAGAAAGCCGACGCTTC
>JAOQMS010058758.1:0-26346 GCA_027563885.1 Erythroxylum longipes
GAAAGAAATGGTTAAGCATGAAGGATATCATCCCAAAATAATTAATGTGTTACAAGTTGGGTCCAATCCAAATGGTGCTCCAAACAAAGTTTAAAACAAATAGGAAACTTCAAGTCAATTTGGCGTGATTTCAAATTCCTTATAGGATTTACATCGCATGGTTAACTAGATTAGTAGTTAGAATAAAAGAGAATATCTCTTATTTTAGGTTAGCTCATTTCGGATTCTTGATAGATAAGAATGCCAAATTTCTTTCTTAGTACTAGATTAAGTTTTCTTCCTAGTTTTTAGCTTCAATAACCGAACCCTCAGCCATATATAAAGGGATCAAAAATTCATTGTAAGGGACAAGTACGATTACAATAAAAGTTCAGGTTTAATACCTTTTGTGTGTTGTTCTTTTGTGAACTAAATTCAGTTGTTTGCACGCATTGTTACTTACAATTTCTGACTTATCTTTCAAGTTTACTTCATTTGAAAGTGGCATCAATAGTTAAGGAACTTTTCTTTATTTATATTCAATGGCGCTAAATCATATATTTAGCATTCTCCGTTTCGAATTATTGAATTGGGTCTTGCTGGAATTTTCGAGTTTCTTGAAGGGTGATAGTTCATCTATAACTATTGATCTTCTTATGCTTGTTATCCTTTTCGAAGCATAGCATATAATTTACGTTATAATCCTCAAGGAGATTAAGGTTTAATTTTGCGAGTGTATTGCCTATTGACATTAATATCTCTAGGTCCTTTCGTTTCATCTTGTCTTTTCGTTTGTAAGATTGATATTCATATTGATTCTTAATTTTGTCATACGAATTTGCCGTCAGTTTGGTATCAGAGCTTTAGGAGATATAATCTTTAAAGTTTCAAACAAAATTTCATAATTTCTTTCGGCTGAAATACATTGCTAAATCCTACATCCATTAGGAGATATAATCTTCAAAGTTTCGAACAAAAGTTCATAATTTCTTTTAGCTAAAATGCATTGCTAAATCCTATGTCCATCTTGTTTGTGGATTGTTTGAAAAATAATTATTA
Source organism: Erythroxylum longipes (assembly GCA_027563885.1). NCBI lineage: Eukaryota > Viridiplantae > Streptophyta > Magnoliopsida > Malpighiales > Erythroxylaceae > Erythroxylum > Erythroxylum longipes. The sequence continues at coordinate 1,039 of JAOQMS010058758.1, forward strand.
CTTGTTGCCTTAATCTAATTTCTCGTGCTTCATAAAAAAAATCCTTTTCCAACTTGGATTTAAGTGTTATAATTGGTTACTACCTTGCTGGTTGATTTGAATTAAGCAACTGCCAAATTCGATCACAATTTGTCTAATCCGTTTCCTATTTTTTTCCTAATTCGACTGTTATTATAATTCGTTGCCTATTGTGTTCTTGTTTCCTAATTTCCTTTTTGTTTCCTAATTCCATTGTCTCCTAAAGTCCTTGTTTTCTATTGTTTCCTAATCCATTTGTGCACAGCTTTCAGCAAAGATCATCAAGTAAGTTTCCAAATATTGGGGTTTCAGATTATTTGTTAAGTCACTAATTCTTTTGTTGTTGTCGTATAAAAAACAAGAGGCTAAAGTCCAAAAAGAGGAGGTCTAAAAAAAGGAAAAAAAAGTTAAATTCTGAAGAAAAAATCATCAAGAAAGAAAAGAAATCTAAAGGGAGATCATCCATTAAAGTTAAAAGGTTGTGCACTTATTAAGCAAGACCTTATATCCTTTCAACTCTTGAATGAGATTCGTGTTCTTCCCTTGTTCTTAATTGCATTTTGTGCTTGTTAATCCTACCTTTTGTTATTCTAACAAGTCTAAAGTTGTTTGCTTTCATTGTCTGCTTTCGACTTTGAATTTAGTTTAATGAATTGATTATGATAATTATGGATTTTAAGGTCTGAGGAGATTGATATTTGGGAATATATTGGAAATGTTCTGTTTTTCATCTGAAATCTAAATGATATCTGTTTGCATCTGAATTTTGAATGATTTCTAAATACTCAATGAAAATTGAATGTCTGACTGAGGTCCGATAATTATGAGATTCTGTCTGTGCATCGTAAGTAATTGTTGTTCATGGTATATTTTATGATTTGATGCATTACATTAAATGCATGACCAAATAAAGGCGTTGTGATTAGAGTAGCTAGTCTGAAAGAGCTTTAAGCTTAGAATTCCGCATATAAAGCTTTGCTCCGTGATTTCTATATCTGATTGAGCCCAATATGGGTCAATATCTTTATCTGTATTTGAAGGCACTCGGTCACAACAAATAATAATGAGAGTGGAGTCTTATAAGCATTTACATTAGTACATAATTATGAACTATATGACTATGAAAATACTTCTGAATTGTGATGATAGTGTGATATGCCTCACTTGTGTACTTTTGATAAAACGATTAACTTAGATAGATGATGAAGTTACCTAAAAAGATGATATGATTTGTTGAAATGAAGACTATTATGTATTTGGTTTATATATGTTATGTTTGAGGTGTTGAATGAGTGAGATCATTAATGATGGTTTACTCACTAAGTCCGCAAAACTCATTAAAATTGCAACATGACTTTTCAGGTACGAGACAGGAGACTTAGTTCCTCAGGTATTCTAGAAGATCGATTTGGATTAAGTTATGGCTCAAAGGTCTGTCACTTGAAATCTGAGGAGTTGTAGTTATGTTTAAGTAGTTTTCTTTACATGTAGATCTTTTGAATAAAGAGAGATGTTTATGATAATGTAAATATTTGTTAAATGAAAGTACTATTACTACTATGTAACTTTTGTTAATGTATGAAATGAGGAGTTGTTTTAAGTCTTCTGTTATTTTGTATGATGCCATATAAGTGATTATGATTGCTCTAACATGCCATTGTCATAGGATATGTATTTCAATGTCCTCTAGATGTTTGGGTATATATTCTATGGTAGTAGGATTTTACATTGTATATGCACTCAATTAACATATTTTAGGGTATGAAAGGTTTACAATGGTTATGATGTGAATAGTTAATTATTATGTATTGAAATTTGATTTGGTGAATTATAATTAGTAATTGAAATTTAATTGTTACAATTAGGAGATTTATGAGTTTATGTGTATTTTTGGACTAGAAAAAATGTTAAGTAACAAGACAAATTCACACATGGTAGGAGAAATAAGTGACATGTGACACTAGATAATCAGGTGACAAATGGCATGGAAATTGAGTGACAAATGATTTAGAGATTTAATGACAATTTGCTTGGAAATTGAGAGACAAATGGACTAGTTATTAAGAGACAATTGGAACCATAAGAAGAAGACATGTGGTGAGTGATCAGTGTCACAACACTTGCCACACATCTATATCACGATACACACTCACATAATACCATCTTTCATTTTTACTTTTGCTACATGCTCTCTTCTTCTTGTTCTTATTTCTTCTATCAACTCAAGACACTCTCACCCAACCCCCACGATCTTGAGTTTTTACCATAATCTTTCACCTTATCACTACAATATATAGTTTTCTTCACCTTATTGATTAAAATCTAACCTTTTCCTCCTTAAAATGGTGATGATTGTGTAAGCTTGGAAGAGCCAGGTTACTTGATGATTTGAGGAGCTCTGGAGTTAAACAAGTAAGTATAATAATGTTCTTCATGGCTTGTTTTAATAGAAACATAAATGGTGATTGTTTAGGGATGGATTGATGGTGTTAATGGTGTATGATGTGTGCTGGAACGTTGATGAAGAAATGGATACATTTGTGTTTTGTTTTTGTGTAAATGATAAATAATAGTTTATGAATTGTTGTATGTATGATTATGAGTTGGAATTTAGGAGAATTTGATGAGGAATTGAAGTAGAAATGATGAACTATGCATAAGATATTTTGAGTTGGTAAGGAAGAGTTAAAATTTGGGAAAAACATTGAAGGAAAAAGGCTGGGAAATTCACGGATTACCTATCCCAAAATCGTGGGAAGGCCTCTACGATCGTGGAAAATGCAATAAAAGTGAAATGTTATCTTTTATGTGATTGATGAACCAACCATGTATAAGTTACTTTACTATGGTTTATTTAGACTTGATTGAGGCTTGAAATGAAACTAGTTTGATGTTGAATAAGTTGATAAAGTATTTGATATGTTTAGGTTGTTAATTGATGTTATAACTTAAGAATGGATTGTTGGTATCAATGTATCTAAAATCTGGAAATTTATGAATGATATAGGAATGAAGGTGTTCTTAGGAATGCAATTGTGATCCAAAGGAACGAGTAAGATGTATTAAGGATGAATGAATGAGAATTTGGATATTATGTGATTATATAATGCTAGAAAAATATTAGGTGAATGTATGATTGATGAACTTACAATAATCAAGTATATTTGAGATGTAAGCCTAAGTGCAAACTCGACATATACAAGTTATAATGTTGGAACGATCATGACTTATAATTAAAGATACATACTCAGTAATAGTCAATTGAGTATGCATTGATCATGATATAGATATGTGTGCATGATTGAATACTAATATGAATGATCAACTTAGTAATGTGTATAAATATGTGTGTTGCATGATTTTAGATGCTTAAGTCGAACGCCAGCATCCAGACATTGCTGGTTCGACAAGGCAATAGTTAATTTGGAGCTTACTGTGAGTCAACCTTGATGTTTTCTCAATATGAATGAATTGTTTCTATTTAAATTCCAGTTATTGAAATGTTATTGATGTGAATGTGATAATTCCGGACATTGATAGTTCAAGGAGTTTGATAATTGGGATTGTATTGGGAGTGTTGTGAATCTGAAAGAAATATGTGTTCTCAACTAAATGTTGAATGTCGGACTTAGATCTGATGAATATGTGAAAATGATTATATGTAATGAATGAAAGTTATTGATTGCATTAAATGAGAATTGATGCATTTTACCACATTGATATGTATGATTAGATAAAGGAGTTGTGTCCGGAGTGACCAATGAAAAAGGACTTAAAGCTCAAAAATGCGCATAAAGAGCCACAGGCTCAATTATTAATAAACCCGGTATCCACAGCATATATGGGACAGTAAAAAGGCACTCGGTCACAACAAATAAAAATGAAAATGAAGTCACATATGCATTTGCATGTAGTTACATACATGTATTATATGAAAGATTGCAATAAATTACTGAATTATAATGTTATGAATGTCTGAGATAATGATCGTATTATTATGAAATAAGTATATGAAATGTGTGAAGTTCATGGTGTGTATTTGAGATGAGGTTTATTGTAAATTTGGTTTAGATATGTGATGTATGTGTTTTGATATAAGTGAGCACATCGAGAATGGTTCACTCACTGAATTTGCGAAACTCATCAAAATTGCAAATGTTGATTTTCAGGTACGAGGGAGTTCTAGTTCCTAAGACAAACTAGTAGAAGTCTAGTACTATGTTTTTGGAAATCAAGAATGGATCAAAGGTTTAGTCAGCTAATACTGAGGAGTTAGATAGAATATTTTTGTATAGCTTCTCATTTCATATAGAATATCTTGTAAATGAGTAGTAAACTTTGAGATATTTGTGGTAGTGTAAATATATGTATTATATAATGAAATGTTATAATGTAAATAAGTTGGTGAATGAAATGAGGAGTTGATCTTTTGATTATTTATATTCTGTATGATGCCATATAAGTGAATGTGATTTCTCTAACATACCATTTTCATAAGGTATGTTCTCGAATATCTTTTAGATGTTCGGGCATATGCTCCATGATCATGGTGTGTTACAATCAAGGTTATTAATTATAACTTACACACATTGGAAAACCACGATCAAGTTTTTGGCGCCATTGTCAGGGAGGCGATTAGTTTAGTTCTTTAGTCTAAGAATTTTTCACTATCTTTTGTTTTTTTAAGAAAAAAGGAAAAAATAGAGAAAGAAGTTTGGGGTGTAAAATAGAGACACAGCAAGACATCTTAGAATGAGAAATGAGGCATCTAAAGAGCTAAGTGCTAAAAAGAAATGGAAAGAACAATGATGGAAGATAGATATTAAAGGGAGCAAGGAACTCTTGCGAATTACAATGAGATATAGCATTATTAAGGAAGTAATGATCTTTATTGTAACATGTACACTCCGGGTTGGCAAAATCACCTCGATTTCTATTGGTCCAATAATGTAGGGACTCATTTAAGACGTCAAAACCTATTAGGTCGTCAGCAAGATGAGTCTTGTTCATGGGATTCTAAATTGGACAAGATCCTGGATAAGCTCACGGACATGGAGGAGGGACAGAAGAGACTAAAAGAGCAAATTGAGTAAGTAACGGAAAATCATGCCTCGTCTATTCACAACCTAGATATTGAGTGAGATGGCTTTCCCGTGAATTTTGTAAGAGAAGTGTGAAAGACTCTCTAAGTAATATGGAAATAAATTAAAGAAAGCAGTATGAGGCTGTCGCACTTAAGATTGGGGGAGAGCTAGAAGGACCAGTAGAAAACCAAACTGAACCCTACCTTATTGAAGATCAAGAGATGAAGAAAGAGATTGAAGAAAAGAATGCCAACCCTCCCTATTATTCCTTAGATCTTGGTATACCATTCTTAAACATCGATAAAACTGGGGTAGATGTCCATAAAGAGAACCTCATCATTCAGATTAATGATGACCAAGTGACATTCAATATGAATGATGTATTAAAGAATCCGAAAGAGGGAGACTCATTCAGAAAATTTGATGTGCTCGAATCTTTGAAGGGATGAGAGGACGAAGAACAGATGACAACGAACATCAAGTTTGAAAAAGCTATGGAAGTCTCTGTTTAAGAAGCTACAGAGGAAGAGGAAATGAGGGTGAATGAGGAAGACCCAAAAAGAGAACAACTCACCCTCTTATCAGGAAAACTGCTGGATTTTATGGAGATTCAGGGAGTTTTGTTATTCCTATTTTATTGACAGTTCGTTTGAAAAAGGACGTTACTGAGCTTAATTGATTTTCATAATTTTATCAATATTATCCTTCTGATCATTTTGCAATTTGTAACTTACTTATAGGCTACAAAACTGATGTTGAGCAAAAAGGGTGGAAGCAAGTGGCTCATAATTGATCCCAGCTGAGCTTCTAAGGATGCAAGGTTAAGCTAATGACCCTAAATTAGCACGTTTAGTGGTTAGATTTAAATTATTGTGTAGTTAGGTTTGTTTTAAATTCTAAAATAAGTTTTGAATGATTTGGAATGGTTTGGATTGCTAATTCTTTTACTTTCTTGAATCACTTATAAGATAAGGAAACACTCTCGATTTCAAGCGAATTTGCTCTCAACACTATCTCCATCACCACCTCCATCACCATAAACGGTTTCGTGTTTTAATCCTTTCCCTTTCATTTTTGTTAGTATTTTCTTCTTATTTTTTTGTATATTGTGTTTATTTCCCTTGTTGTGTTTATGTGCCCTTCTCACATTGAGGATAATGTGTTGTTTAAGTGTGGGGACGGTTGTGTCTTTTTATCTTGAGTGTGAATTTTGCATATCGTATGATAGTTTGTTTAGGTTGCATAATGTGAATTTGTGAATGCGTCAATGGCTAGGACTTAATGGGATATATTTAGCCTTAAACATATCCTTTTAGGTTGCAAAGATTTATTGGCTTGTGAAATTAGTGACCTAAGTTACTTAGGGCTAAATATGCTAGTTAATTATGATATGATGTTAGTTCATTCACCCTAGGAATTTGCCATACTCATTTATAATTTTAGGCCAAACAAATATGTGATATTATTAGTACATTTTCATAAGAATGATTAGCTAAAGCAATAATGTAAGCAAAATTTTGTTTTTAAAAATGTATAATTTTAACTAAAATAACTACTCCGCTGGCCTTTGGGTTATGAATAGAGCTAATAGCTAGTTGAGAATGTGATGTAGTTGAGTAACCGGATCGACATGCATCACAAATATGTGCCTTTGTGTAAAAAAGCTATAATGACATTCCAACCAAGCAGCTTAATAACAACATAACTTAATTGAGTAACCGAATCGACATTCATCACAAGTGTTTGCCTCCGTGTAAAAAGACTAGGTTCATATCTTTAAAGAAAAATCAACAAAAAGAATATTTTAAAAAAAAAAAACCAAACTTGTTAGTAGCTTGATTTTTCATGAAAACCTACTGAGGAATAGCTACACTTTTGTTTTAACTGAATAATTATCAATATTTGTGCAAGTGATAGATATGAATAGACTCAACATTAAAATTTTGATTAGTTTGTATGGTTAGTCCAAGGTGTTTAGACACGGATTTCGCTTGTTAATAAGTTAGAACGACTTAGGGGATTGTGTTTATAGTTAGATTTATTTCGTTAAGTTGAAGCCATTGTCTCATTACTGCATATGCGTATTTTATGTTTTTTTTTATATAGTTTATTGTTTTGATTGCTTAAGGACAAGCATACGTTTAAGTGTGGGATGTTGATAAGTGTGGATTGCATCATATTTTAGGGCTTAGTTTGATATGTATTTAAGTGTTAACTTAATCGTTTAGTATTTGTTTAGGTTAGAATTGTGTTAGTTTGTTAATTAATTGTGTTTTAAGTATTTTTTATAGGTTAGTACAAGTCTTTGAGCTTAATTACTATGTCTTTGAGGTGCTTTGATGTGTTTGTTAGTTTTTCAGGGTCAACATCGAAGAAAGGAGAAGTTTTGGAAACACTCAAGCCGAAACAATAACCCACAATTGTGGCACAACAAGTCACGATCGTGACAGAAGCCCAGGACACAGCCCACAATCATGGCTTGATTGCCACGATCGTGACAAAAGGCTCAGATGTAGCCCATAATCGTGACCTGCATCGGACAGATAGGCAGACACTCAGAAACATCAAGTTTCGAGGGAGTTTTTGGACCTTTTGGACCTCAGGAAAACCCTAGGGCTACCAAAACACAAAAGGTATATAAAGAGTAAGACAAAGAAAAGGAGGGGCTTTTGCATCAACCACTTTGGAGAGAAACCCTAAAGAGAATTGTTGAGAGATTGAGAAAGAGAAGAAGGAAAAGAGAAGTGGAGAAGAAGTCGATATCGACGTACTTCCCAAATTTGGAGTTTCCTAGCGTTGCTACATCCTGTCTCCATTTAGAATCGTATTTCCTGTTATTTTCCATTTTTATTATTGTATAGAATTGGGAATAGCAATTTGATGATAGGATTGTGAATGTTGAGATATTCTATACTCACCTTCGGGTTTTTTTTTTAAAATTTTGATTTAATAAAATCTTATTGTTTTATGTTTATTGGATTTATTGCAATTGATTTCTGTGATTACATAATTCGGTAATAAACTAAGAGGGTGAATCGAATAAAAAATAATTAAATTGGGCTGACAAGAGTTAAGTGATTTAATAAGAACGAGAAATTAAAAAAATCGGTAATTATGTGAAGAGAGATCTCATATAGGTTCTCGATAGTTGATTGATCAACTTCAGATCTAATTAGGATTTTGAATAGATTGTTAATTGAGAGATTGCAATTTTTAATAATCTGATTAGGGTTATAGGGTTAATGGTTATAACTCGAAACAAAGTAATCAATGCTAGGACAAATATCCAATAATTCATAATCAATTAGGTTAGCGTTAAAGATAGGTAAGAATTTTTCTTTCTCTCAATTGATAGTTCCTTTATGTTGATTCTTGAGTGTGTATTGCAACTGCTACTTTGTTAATATTTTCGTAATTGATTCTTGGAATTGGGCTACATGATTGAATTAAATTCTTGCCTTAATTTTATTACATTTTGAATTACTACGAATTGTTTTGGCCTTAGATTTTAGGATTGGATTATCTTTTCTCATGAAATTGACATCTTAGGTACTACGCGAATGACCCGTACGTTTGTGGATTATCGAAATTATTAATTAGAATTTACGAACATTGGAAACCACAATCAACTATCTTATAACAACAATGTAATATATATTCTAAGATAATGACTAGTTTAACCAATATTTATATTCCAATATGAGTAACTTATAAAGATTACAAAGTTAAATACTTTGCTACCTATATAGAGAGTGGAATTGATTCTTATTTATGTAAAGCATGTTGTTTTTCTTTAAAATATCATGAAACCTTAAAAAAATATAATAGGGCTGAAAATTTTGAATAATAAGATACATTTATCCAAAGTCATAAACCCCAAATACTATTTGGAGCATTTTTAATAAAATGTTTATCATTTTACTTTTTTGATACTAGAATTGATGTTCTTTTAAGAAATAACTTTCTCCTATAATTTCATAAAATATTGTTTGGTACTATTAAATAACAGATACATTTAAAAAATTTATATTTAATAGAATTAAAAATGTATATGCTTGATCTACTCCAATCATATTTAAGCGTCACATAAGTCAACATGGTGTACGATATAATGAAAAACCGATCCTTTTTAAGAGAAAAGTTTTAATTAAAAAATTATAAAAAATAAGTCAACAGATAAAAATCATCAAAGATAGACTCTGATAACCCATGATAATTTTAGAATAAAAACAGTAAAAAAAACTTAGAAATGATAAATAAACAAAAGATTATTAGAATTGCTGTTATAAAATTTAATTTAAAAGATCAAGAAGACATTTACATCTCACCCTAGACGACAATTAGGAGAGAAGAAAAACAAGATATTCCACGCACGATTTCATCACGCTGATTTTTAATGCTAACCACTTTATAATCTCGCTGTAGACTTCACGATAAAATGTTGAAACAAGAAAGATCATAGTATATAAATGAGAATTTTCCAAATATTAATAGGAAATCTCAAATTACGCCATAATGTATTATAATGAAGTGAAAAAATAAAAGCAATATAAAAGGCCACTAATTTATATGTCAGCATTCTTATATTAGAAGAGAAGTCTTAGAATACATACCAAATTCGAATAGTAATTAAAAGATTAAAAGTGATACAATAATGAAGTCAAATCAAAGGTGAGCTCCATTTCAGAACAACTACAAATGTTTTTGAAAAATTGAAACATTGACCGCTTCAAATGCTCCATTTACACCATCCAAGAACGTTCTTTACCATTGCACAACAAAAGACAAGTTCATATCTCATTTCCTTTAACTTTTTTTTAAAAATTTTATATACAGGAAGCAGAATTATTCTTCGCCTTTACGGTTTTGATGTGGAGGATAAAAAAATACTACACCCAGGAAATAAACTGATCAGTACATATTACGGCCCTTGTAAATACACAACAATTGAAGCGTCAAAATTTGGCCATTCAGCACGTAGACAAAATTTGAACAACCAAATTATCACTTTTAGTTGACAGAAGGAATGGTGGAACAAGGACTCGTTATCTGTGGGAAAACAAGTTAAAAATGATTTTATGATAATATAGGCAGCCCTTAATGATATAAAAATCTTCAACGTTGTATCAAAGATCAATTGCTGCTAAGCAGATATATTAGCTATCCATTAATCTACCACTAGGTGCTGCATCCTCACAGGTCCTACCAACACCCATAAGATCGCACATAATACTCCAAATATTGATAATAAAATAAACCCTCTGTTTCTACCAGGGCTCCTTATGGCTACGGAAACATTACCAGCATTGAGATTAACATTCTTGACATTCATTGTGACTCTGGTGAAGCTAGACATGCGCTCAAAAGCCTTGTTTACCAAAGGACTCTCTGCAGCAGAAGCTGGAGTAGTAGGTATCGACTCCACAAAGGACCACAGAGTTGAAGAAAACCAACCAGTAGCACCATCACCTTCTTTTCCACTTCCATTTACATTAGCTCCCGTAAGAGTATTTGAAGATTCATGCACAACACCTGAGCAGGACCAAATATCAGGCCACCCATTCCTATTTTTAATTTCAGTAATATATAAAATGGAAATACTTGTACTAGAAGAGCTCTTGAATCTGGTTCAAAGTCCCAGTTTTAAGGCTATTTTGCCTTGCAGACCATCCATCTGATCAAGATCTTTGTGTGGATGGACTGTGACAACAGCAACTTCGTCCAAAACAAAAACGTTCAGTGAAGAACACCAACGAGAAGATTGAAACAAATGTATTACTATCGCAGTGAAATATACCTGGAATCTGATTGGATGGAAGCCCCTGAATTGCCTCTGAGGACATATAGGCATTACTACTTCGTTCATTAAGCCACAGTTGACTGGACATAGAATTAGCATCACATGACTCTGACTGCAAATACTCAGCCACATTTATCCCTGGGAATGATTGCAATGGATCCAATGCATAGTCAGCCACAGTTACCCCTGAAGGCAGCTGCAAGGGGTAATCCACCTCATTGACCAGCGAATTTGACAGCAACTCGGGCTCCACTTCGTTTGGCAGTGAACACTGCTCTTGGTAAGCAATTTGGTTCAGTGGATCATTTTCAGGTTCATTTATGTGTTTATGTGAAACAGCCTCCTGATCAACAGGTCCAATGTCATGCAAAAACATGGCTGTATCATAGTAGATGTCAAACTCACTCAAACCATCAAATTCAGTAAATGGATAGTTCTCCAAAGCTTTCTCAGTGGAGGGAACAGGTTCTGGACCAAGGAGATCATCAATTTCCAGGAAATCCTCACATGTTTGAGGTGACCACCCGGAATTGTTTGCACCAGAGGTGACCTCAGCACCCTCTTGGAATTGCAATTTAGAGATCGCTGACTGTTCGAAACCTAAGTTGGTCAGCTTTTCATCCTGCTGACCACTTGCAGATGACAACCTGGGTGGCTCAGGAAAGATGACTTCTCTCGTAGAAGGATCTACTAATGTACTTTCTGTCCCTTCTTCACCAGTAACCTTTAAGATCTTACACACATTACTAAAGTGAATTCCACCCCAAAACAAAGACATAACAAAATAAAGGACAAGATAACATGAAAGAACAATGTTTTACTCTTGTTTCATTTTTAAGAGATCAAATAGCAGAACTCATATAACTAATAACAGAGAAGTAAATCAAAACTCAAGAGAAATGCGGTCATTAGATTTTCAAAAGCATCCTAACTATAATCCAGCAACATAACCTTAATTCCAAAGAAAATATTTTGGAAGAGTTCAGCGAATAAAAAGAAGAAATATTGTGAAGAAAGATGTAAAACCAACCTGCAGAGGTGCATTATTATATCCACTCATTGCTTGCTGATCAAGTACATCTTCCTCAGCAATTCGTCTCATGAACTCCTCCAGACTATTTAGTGGTGGCTGGACATCAGCAAAAACTTTAGCATTATCAAGAGCAGTTACTTGATTAAGCTGCTTAGCAACACCCTGAGGCGTTACAGCATTATTAACAGTTGTCTCTTCATCTTCAGCCCACTCTTCTTCTTTAAAAGGTGCTCCATATTGTTCACCATTTTTAGGACCAGCTCCACTTTTCTTGTAGACCTTATATAGTGCATAATAATCCTACCATTGAGAATCAAGAAAACTGAATCAGAAAACAAAACAGGCTACCAGATAATGAATGGTTACAATCAGCAAAATACATGTGAGTAGATATGTAACCGATAAAGGAACAAAACAAAAGGATCATTCATCATACCTGGACATTTGAGCACCTCTTAAGTTCTTCTTCATCTAAAGTGTACTCATGCATCACCCAGTCAGTTCGTTCACCATTAGGTGCACGGCCTCTATAGAACACAAGGGTTTTCTTCACTCCAACAGATCTGGAATTGCATGCTATGTTGCGATCCTTTCCTGTAGCTTTCCAATACCCCTGTCTGGTTGCCCTATTCGACCTTGCACCATTAGGATACTTCCTGTCTCTTGGACTGAAGAAGAACCATTGTCTGTCTCCAGTTTTCAAAATAGAATGCCCTGAAGATCATTTTCAGTTTTCAGTTGATAGATTGATTACACTCCCGAAATGATGAGTCACGCCTAGACAAAAATAAACAAACGAAAAAATTTTTCTCCTAAAACATTCAGGTCAACTTTGAACTCTCAAAAGATGATTTTGCAACATTAAGAATTTCGAACGTAGAAGGGACCTATGTCATAACCAAAAAACAGAAACAAATCATTGTCTAGCTTACTCTCTAAAGAATCTCAGTATTAGACAGATACTCCAGCAAGTTTTAGTGAGTCAGATAGGATTTATTTGTTGATACAACTGAAAGATTATAGGCAGACAAAGTATTATACTCCAAAAGGAACCAGATTCTAACACAGAACACTTGAATGTTTACCATGGATAAGCCTATAAGTCAAGTGAATATGTAGATCCCAACTAATACACTATCCCAAAAGTAGTAGTAGGGCTTCAATTATTAGGAAGATCACAGCGAAAACTGAAACACTTCGCTCAACACAAACAATCAATGTGAAAACATCACGTATAGTACTCATGTAACTCTCATAAGGTGCGCAAACCAGACACAAATCATTGACTACCAATTGAAAAAAAAAAAAACAAAGAAAAGGATGAGCAAATAACTCAATTCAACAGAAACCCAAGACGAACCCATAGCTATGAGTCTACCCCTAGCTACGAGTCCCCAGTCAACAACGAGATGAGCAAACCAAGAGATTCACAAGCAAGTCAACGCACATAAATTAATACAAGATAACATAAAAATCAAACACCAAAACAGAAAACAAGAACAGAATGAACAAACTACTATAATCAAAACCAGTCAGCGTCACAAACAAACACGATTGCCATAAAACCACAGATAAAAGAAGAGGAAGAGCCACAAACCAGGCAAATCCTCAGGATCCCACTTGTAAACATCAAGCTCGCGGATGATATCAAGCTTCAATCTTTTCTTACAGATCTTCTTCTTTAAGTAATACAACACCAACTCCTCATCCGTTGGATGAAACCGAAACCCAGGAGGCAACGCCTTATCATCGCCACCCAAGAATGAATCCTCTGTCACCCTCATGGATCGCAACCACTACACAAAATCAAATAAAACAAGGGAAGAGAGGAAAAGAAAAGGGAAAAAGGGCGAAACAAACAAAAACGCAAGAACCCACTTCGTTTCTCAATCAATCAAAGTAACTTGTTAGAAAGGAAGAAGCTTGTAGATGTGGCGAGTAAAAGAAAAAGATTGGATTGTTTTGGGCTTCCCGTGTGACTTATTGGTCAAGTAAAGAGACGATGATAATATCCAAACAAGAAGACTTGAGTTGCGCTGACGGTACTATTAACCATTTAAGTTGGTGAAGTGTTATGTGAAATTTCTACAATTTCACAGTTGTTGTGGGCCTGTTAGCAAAATGTGTGTGAGTGGAGAGACATAACTGAACTGATTGTACGGCTGTGATTTTATGTTTAGATAACTTAATTAAGATCTATTCGTATTTCGTGTGGTTTTGACACATTGCCTTTTTGTAGTTTCCTTGCACGTTCCCAGGAATTGACATAAAGGGCCATTCGTGATTCATTTGCTATTCATTACTTACCCAGAAAACATGAAATATCTTTTTTTTTGTTCAGTTTAAAACATTATTTAAATATAATGTAATGTATTGTCCGTTGACGAGTTCATGTTCCAGCGGATTATGCGTTCCGAAGATGAATGTAAATAAGTGGGGTTCGAAGTTCAACTTTATATTAAAAATAAATAGTAATATCAATAAATCATTTATTTTAAATTTTGTCAAATGTTTGAATTCTCACTCCACACTGTGTTAAGTTAGGACGATATGAAAAATTAAGTAGCAACAGAATAAGTTTATAAGAGTAAAAGACCGAGATGTCCCATGAACTCGTACAAAAACTCAACGTTTTTGAAAAGTGAAGAAAGAGAAATCGCATTTTGCCATCTAATATGCCAGTATTTCTTTTATTTTGCTTTATTAATTTGCCCTCCGAAGTTGGAATAGTCAACGATCTATTAGTCTAATTTTATTTGCTTATGCAGAAGACCAGATTCCCAGAGTCGCTGTCTCTAGTTTTATATAAACCAAAACAAATATTTACGACAACAAATTCTTAATAGGGATAAAACAAAACAAGAATCTGCTAAAACTAATTCCTAAAACACATATTCACATAATTCATAAAGATGAGTATTGAATTTTGGAACAAAAATGAAGGAAATAAAAAAATAATTATTATCATTCATTAACTAGCTACATCTTAATAATTGTCTAATGCAATAATTATAGAGAATATAAAAGTAATATTGATTATTAGCATTTCTTAATTAATTATATCTTAATAATTATTTAATATTTTCAAAATATTTTTATTTTAAATATAAAAATAATTAGATTACCTTATAGAGTAATTTCTTGATTATTAATAATCTTACAATCTTTATTAAATGCACTATTTTTTATTATAAGAAAATATCTGTTACAAGAAAATATGGGTACAAACTGGTCGAGGAATCCTTTCTCAAAGAACATGTTGGACTACTTGAAGCGACTTTCTGGGTTACTGATCTAAACTCACCAAGTTTGAGCTAGAGTATCATTATAAGGCACGTCGTTTACTAAAAATGTGCTCAAATGCTTCTTCAAATTTCTTCACTAATTCAAAAGTCAGGTTAAAGGTCATCTATTACGAATAGTTTTCGTAAAGTTCCAACTTGCGCAACACTACATTATTGCCTAAGATCTGAATCCAACTTTTTTTTAAGTCTTAGCTCTAAAGGTACAAATAAGAAGGCACTTAAAAGAGAATCCGGTCCCAACTGGACAGGCGTTACGATTAAGAGGACCGACTTCTTGCTTTACTATCAAAACGTGCTGAAATGAATTTTACGGAAAAGAAAGAAGAAAATTATAAGATATAATAAAAATAAAGAGAAAAAGGAAAAGAACAAATACTTTTTTTTAAAACAATAATATAAATGCAAAACAACAATGACAAGAATGATTGAAAATTATAAGATATAATAAAAATAAAGAGAAAAAGGAAAAGAACAAATACTATGGGGATCCCTTTTTTTTTTTAAACAATAATATAAATGCAAAACAACAATGACAAGAATGAGCTTGCTTGCTATATTCCACGTTGTGGAAGGAAAGAAATCAAAGTTTTGACCAGTGTGAAAGTAGGACTCTTTCACTCTATCCACTCAATTGCTTGCGTTTATGGTGTGAAAGCAACATAAATAATTCAAAACGTGTGGAAAATTCCTATTGGAGGAATAGGAAGTAGGTTCAGCCGTTCAGGGAGGGAATGTATCATCCTATTGCCGCATTTTCTTCCAAAGAAAATTATGCGCATAAACCGTGCGTCATATTGACCCCGAACAATTTTCAACATGGTCTTTTACAATTCTTAATAATAGCGTATCTATATTGGCAAAAGGGTTATTTTTACCCTAAAATTTACATCATCTGACAAATTTAACTATAAAATTTTAGAGAGTACAAATAAAACTTTAATATTTAAAAAATGTTTAAATATACCTCAAAATAATAGAAAATTGACAGTTATATGACATCGTCACTGATCTACTAAGTCAGTGATAACTTGGCAATTTTATATTCTTTTATTGCATGTATAGGTCCCAAACTACTACATTAGATTTGACATGATAGTGTGACACTCGCTTTCTTAAAATAAAAATAAAAATTTATTAATTTTTATTCCTATGACTCACTGTAATTGATTTACCATAACAAATTAAATTAACTAAAACAAAGCCTAATAACTTAACTAATAAATAAAGTAATCAATTAACCTGACAATAATGAATTCCCTCATCTTTTACTTCTCCGTCATCTAGAACTCCTAAATACTCAATTACTGTCTAAAATCCGTAACTTCTCAATCACTAATTGGAATCCCTAACTTCTCGATCAATGTCTCGAATCCCCTATTCGTTGGTTTGTCTTTGTGTGTGGAATCCCTTAGTTGCCCTAATTCATCAGTTGGTCTTTGTTCGTGGAATCCCTCAGTCACCCTCATTCTAGGGTTCTAGTCATTGGATCCCAACAATGGCCCCTGCAAGCATCTTAGTCTAACTGTTGGCTCATAGGTGAATTTTTCTACGAGGGTGATGTTATCCTCAGACTTAAGTGCCTCAAGTCCTTCCATTTTTGTATTATATTTGGTTATTTGATTATTTAAGTCAAGTTATGATTGAGGACAAGATGTATTCCAAGGTTTCTTTTATGTATTTTAGTTTATGACACAATGGAGTTATTGATCCCTTGAGTGTTATTATTAATGAATGCCTTTGTTGCTTAGTCTTCATTGGTTAATTAATCTTTATATTGCTTCTTTGAGCTTTCCTTTAAATCAGTGGGAACTTTAGTGCTCTCACCTGGATTGATCTTGTTCCAAGTGTTGAGATACAATGTCAACTTTCTATAGTTCTCTTTAAGTGTCATAGAAGAAGGTATTGAAGTGTATTCTAGGGTCGCTTTCATGTATTTCAGTTTTAAACACAATGGAGTTGTTGATTGCTTGAGCATTATTGTTAATGAATGCCTTTATTGCTTAGTGTCAGTTTGTGAATTGATCTTTAGACTGCTTCTTTGATCTTTCCTCTGCATCAGTAGGAACTTCAATGCTCTTACTTAGATTGATCTTTTTCCAAGTGTTGAGATACAATGTCATCTTTCTGTAGTTCTTTTTGAGTGTTATAGAAGATTTGCTTTCATATATTTTAATTTTAGACACAATGCAGTTGTTGATCCGTTGAGTGTTACTATTAATGAATGCCTTTGTTGCTTGGTCTCTGTTGGTTAGTTGATCTTTAGACTGCTTCTTTGAGCTTTCCTCTGAATTAGTGGGAACTTCAATGCTCTCATTTGGATTGATCTTGTTCCAAATGTTGAGATACGATATCATCTTTATATAGCTCTCTTTGAGTGTCATAAAAGATGGTATTGAAGTTTCATACTAAATGTTTTGAATTTTTTCTACTTCTGGTTGAATTTGAAGTTGTTTACATACATATGAATTCAAATGTTGTTTATACATAGATGAATTCAATTTGTTTGAATGCAGATGGATTGAAGTTGTTTGCTTATGTTAGGGTGTTCCTAGTTCGAGTTTGGTTGGTCAAAGGTCATTGGTAACATTAACATATGTAGAAAATTTGCAGAATCCTAGATCAAGTCCAGTTTATATAAATCTTTCTCATATGTAAAAACAATATTATCTACCAAATACATTTACCTAATATTGAAGTGACTTGCATGATGTTATGTTGGAAAAGTTAGGGCAATTGAGATTCATATTCATTACCCAGCAAAGATTATCTTATATTAAGCATTAATGTTGTCTTTGTAGGCAAATTTACATTGTGATTATCTTTAGTATGCAAATGGAATCATCATCATCTACTAATACAACAATGAGTTGAAATTTAGGTAATGTGGTTTGCCATTATGGGCTAAAGGCCTCGTTAAGGACTTCATGGAGTGATCATATAATCTTGCTCAGAGATTTTATAGATGCCCCAATTATTAGGTAAGAATTTATTGTTATTTGATTAATGAAGTCGAATGTTAAACTTGCGTTTAAGATTTATTTAATGAAATTGAATGTTTCAAGTTAGGAGATACATCTTTTTCAAATGGTGACGAATTTATTGCGATAGTCATTCAAGTGATTCAAAAATTAAGAATGAACTATCAATATTAAAGAAGGAGGTTGAAATAAGGACAACTAAGGAGTTGGACGAACAAATGAAGCATTCAAAGGAGGACATCAATTTATCGAGAAAAGAGAAAAAAGAAATTAAGTTTATGTTAATGAACATTGTAATAATATTTTTTATGGTTTTAATATTTTTATTTGTACTTATGTTACGGGGGATATTGTATTGAATTTAAAAAATGTTATGGTTAATATTAATTTAAACTATATTATGAAAATTTGATTTTGAAATTTATATATGGATTATTTAATAAAGAAAAAAGAATACCACTATATAAAACCAATAGACAACGAATAATTCACTCCTTGTATATTGTTGATTGTAAAACCAATTACGAGTTTTACGTTAAAAACCGCAAGTATATGGGTCTTTACTTGTAGCAAAAAGCAAATATTGTCCTATAGAGATTGTTCTTAGACACCACTTAATTTAGGTTGCTCTTTGTTTAAGACTCAAATTCGAATATTGAATTGAAAGGTAAACTAATTCAAACAAACTAATAACGAACAAACAACGTAACAATGGAAATCTATCAAGAGAAATAATCAAGTTATGAAAGAGGGGATTTTACCTATTATTAATGCTAACCTAGCCAATTGTGTGTTCATGGGTATCAGTTCTAAACGATCGTGGGGTTGATTACTTTCTCTGGAGTTATAACCATTTGCTAAATTATAATCGAATTATGGACTTATACTCTCTCAATTCACAAATTACCCATAATTCTAATTAGTTCTAAAGCTCGCTAATAAACAATTGGGTCTTGCGCGGGATCTCTCTCCATAAAATTACCCACTAGATTGATTAAATGGTTAATTAAATCGCCTAACACTCGTTAATTCAATTTAATCATTTTTATCCGATTCACCCTCTCGGTTTGTTACCGAAATATATACATACATCAATCAATCACAACACCCAACTCAAGTAAATACAAATCAACTAGATTAACATTAAAGAAAAGCAAAATCCCGAAGGTAAAGTTAGAACATCATTATCAACTCAAAATCCATAACCATACAACCCATCTCAATCTGACACATTTAGACCATCATTGTCAACTCAAAATCCATAACCATACAACCCATCTCAATTTGACACATTTAAATGAATAAAAAAGTAAATGGGGAGGAAATGAAACTTAGGTTGGATGACTCGGGAGAGCGGCAGCATCGAGAGATCACCTATTCCGAGAAGCTTTGGCATCGAAACCCTCTTCTTCTTTTTTCTCTCTCTCTTTTAGGTTTCCAAAAGTAGGCAGAATCTAATCTCCCTTCTAGGGTTCCATCATTATCTTTTAATAGTCTTTTTCAATTAAGGCAACCTTAGTGTCTTTCTAGGGTCCGAAATGTCCAAAACGCCCCTCAAAAACTCAAATCCAAAAGTGAATCCGTGTCTGTCTACACATAGGCCACGATCGTGGCCCTTTGGTGCACGATCGTGGTCGGTTTACTTGCTCTCTGTCACGATCGTGGCATATTCCCTACGATCGTGGCCCTATGCTTAAACTTTTGTCACGATCGTGACATATTGGGCCTATGTTGGTGCTTCTGTCACGATCGTGGCAGGTCTCCTACGATCGTGGCCACGTGTTTTAGTCTGGTTCTCCTCCGAAACTCTTCTGAATACCCTGAAATACTAATACACTCATCACGAAACCTCACATATATAAAATTGAAGCTTGAAAACATGTTCTCACCCAAAGAACACTTAAAACACAAATGTTTATGAACTAACACAAATCTTAAGCCAAACACACACTAAATAATCAACTTAACCACTAAACACATATCAAATTACCTATAAAAATACAATACAATCTACACCTATCAACATCCTCACACTTAAACTTTTGCTTGTCCTCAAGCAAAGATCAAATACAACTAATAAAATTATATCACTTCATTTTTACAAAGATTAAAGTATGGAGTCCCTCAAACTTTAGCCAACTCAAATGTCAAGCTACTACACACATTATGACTAATTTTTATTGGTGCACATAAGCAAACTCAACCCATGAAACCATCACTCAAAGATAAGTATAAATTCAAAATGGACCTTCCTTATAAATTTCACTCATTTCTCTTAAGTGTTTGATGGTTAGTGTTTCGTTCAAACTTCCTAAAGGAAACCACACTATCATAGGCTTGCTAATACCCCAATTCTTCTCCACAATGATTACATACAAGCTTTATTTTGGGTTATAATGCGGCTAAGGTTAAGGTGGGTTAAATAGGTTGTAGAGCATTTATAAACTGCTAAATGTACAAAAGGATGACAAAGATAAACTTATAAGATATGCAAATAGGTAAGACTACTTCTCTATAGTTACGGAAGCTCCTACATATTATTCCTTTTTCTTTTCTTTTTTTCTTTTTCTTTTTTCATTTTGTTCTTTTTTTAAGAAACAATGAATAGAAAACAACGACTATATGCAATGTGCTCTTAACTTGTGATTTCACACTCAAGTATCACTTACCGTTCTATTAACTTATAATTGGGTAAGCTAATGGGGTTTGTGGGTTTTAAATTTGGGTGATTTCAAGAAACAAAAGGTTAAAGGCTCAATGGGGCTAGAAAGGGATAATAAAAGGGTACGTCATTTAAGCCAAAAGGTTAAAGTAAGAAGGCCTTAATGATTTCTACCTAGCATACATCCAGTAGATTTAAACCGATTCAAAGCAAATTCTGAAGGTAATTACCTAAGGAAGCATCACAAAAAAAGAAATGAAATGACTATAGAATGGAATCATAAAGGCTTAATTCCTCACATAGGCTCAAATAAAAATCCATTATACTTCTATACATTACGTCATTGTTCAAGTGTCAAGTTCTGAGTAAGCTTATGCAGCCAACTAGTTTCATCACTCCATATGGTTCACTCGTCACTCAAGTAGCCTGATTTAAGTTCACGCTTGCATTTAATCTTATTCCAAATAGCATGATAGAATCTCATCACATATATTCAAATGTAAGGGGGATGATACACCTAATACTAATAACCTAATATGCATCCTAAATGACATGCAAAAATGCAAACATAAATGCAAAGACTATCTCCCCATACTTAAACAAAACATTATCCTCAATGTACAAAAGAGAACATCCAAAACCAACAAACAACACTATGAAAAACAAAACACAAAACACAAAACACAAAAAGAATAATAGAAGATATTAAGGGTAAGATGGGCTTATAGTGGTGTTGTCGGTGGAAGTGGAACGTTTTTTTCTCATCCTTTGGTCCTCTAACAAGCTATAACACACAATAAATCTTCAAGAAACCTAAAATGTGTCGTTCGGGACCTAAAAACAAAATATGAAGTGTGCAACCAGTTAAATCAAACTAGATATTATCAAATCAGAGCAACACCACAATAACATAAAAACGAACAAATGAAAGATAGACATGCTAAGTTAAGGTCATTAGCTTGACCATTCCATATGAAGTAATAAAAGAGTGAGTGAAAGGCAAGAGAGTACTTCCTTTTCTTGTGAGAATGGTCCTCCAAAGTAAAGCTTACATCTATGCCCATTAACCTTAAAATTTTCACCATTTTCATTTTCTACCTCCAACGCTCCATGGGGAAACACTTAACTAACTTTGAATGTGCCACTCTATCTTGACTTGAGCTTTTCGGGAAACAATCGAAATCATAAATTGAATAAAAGCACTAAGTCCCCACTCTTGAATTTCTTCTTCTTAATATGGCCATCATGCCACTTCTTAGCCCTTTCTTTATACAACTTGGCATTTTCATATACATTATATCTTAACTCTTCCAATTCATCAAATTGTAATAATCTCTTTTCTCCTGCTAGCTTCCAATCCATGTTCAATTTTCTAATTGCCCAATAGGCTCTATGCTCTAACTCCAATGGTAAATGGCAAGCTTTGCCATACACAAGTCGATATGGTGTTATACCTAAGGGAGTTCTGAAAGTTGTCCTATAGGCCCACATCGCATCATCTAGCTTCAAAGCTCAATCTTTCCTTAACGTGCTTACTACCTTCTCCAAAATCTTTTTCAACTCTCTATTTACCACCTTTACTTGGCCATTTGTTTGTGGATGGTAAGGGTTTGCCACTTTATGATGAACATTATATTTTTTCAAAAGACCAACAAAGGGTTTGTTGTAAAAGTGGTTCCCTCCATCACTTATGATAGCTCTAGGCACCCTAAATTGAGTAAAGATCTTCTTGATAAATCATTGCACCACCTTTCCATCATTGTTGGAGTAGCAATTGCTTCGACCCACCTAGACACGTAATCAAATCCAACCAAAATATAAGAGTTACCTAGGGAAAATAGGAATAGTTCTATGAAATCCAAACCCCACACATCAAATATCTCCACCTCCATAATGTTTGAAAGTGACATCTTGTACCTTTTCGAAATATTGCCCACTTTTTGGCACCTATCACAATGTAATGCAAAATCTCGGGCATCCTTAAAGAAGTTTGGCTGGTAGAATCCACACTCCAAAATGTGAGCAGCCATCTTGTTTACTCCATAATGTCCCGCATAAACTAAACTATGACATTGGGTCAAAACTTTTGGCATTTCATCTTCAGGGACATACCTGTGAATCAAACTATCAGCGTAGGTTCATCCCAAATACAGTGAGAACACTGAAATAAGAACCGCTTCCTTTGTTGATGTGAGAGATTAGGGAGAAGAATACCACCCGAGAGATAATTGGCAATATCTGCAAACCAAGGAAGAAAAGGATTTTCTACCATCATTAAAGCCTTGCCAGGAAAATGCTCTTCAATTTCCTTCTCTTCTTCATTTTGTTCCCCTTCAAGTTTTGATAAGTGGTCTGCCACAACATTTTCTGCTACTTTCTTATCCTTAATCTCAATATTTAATTCTTGAAGCAGAAGCACCCATCGGATGAGCCTAGCCTTGGCATCATTCTTTGAAAAGAGATAACGCAATGCCGCATGATCTATAAAAACATTAACTTGTGAGCCAAAAAGGTAATAACGAAATTTTTCACATGCAAATACCACTGTAAGAAACTCATTCTCAGTAATGTGGTTCAGTTATGCTCTTGTCACGGTTTTACTGGCGTAGTAAATCACATGCAACTTCTTCTCCTTCTACTATCCAAGTACACAGCCAATGACATGGTTGCTTACATCATACATGATCTTGAAAGGAAGTGGCCAACCTGGTGTCGTCAAAATAGGTTTTGTTGTAAGTGCAATCTTTAACATGTTAAAAGCATCTAAACAATAATCATCAAATACAAAAGGCACATCTTTAACTAACAATTTAGTTAATCGTCTAGCAATAAGAGAAAACTCCTTGATGAACCGTCTATAGAACCTTGCATAAACAAGGAATGCTTGGATGCCCTTAATGTTGGTAAGAGGTGGAAGCTTTCCAATCACTTTAGTCTTAACTCGATCTACCTCAATCCCCCTACATAAGATCTTATAGCCCAAAACAATTCCTTCTTGAACCATGAAATGACAATTTTCCCAGTTCAAGACTGAATGAGACTCCTTGCATCTTTGTAACACTCTATCCAAATTAAACAAACAATGATCAAAATAGTCTCCAAAAAGAGAGAAGTCATCCATAAATACCTCTATGAAGTTCTCATTCATATTTGCAAAGATGGCCATCATACACCTTTGGAATGTAGATGGTGCATTGCATAGGCCAAAAGGCATCCTCCTGTAAGCAAAAGTCCTATAAGGACAAGTGAAAATGGTTTTCTCTTGGTCTTGTGGGTATATGAACACCTGATTGATCCTAAATATGCATCAAGAAAGCAATAAAAGTATGGCTAGACACCTCTCAATCATTTGGTCCACAAAAGGTAATGGAAAATGGTCTTTCTTGGCGGCCAAATTAAGCTTTCTATAATCAATGCACACTTTTTAACCTCTGATGGTCCTAGTGGATATCTATTCACCTTTTTCATTCTCCATCACTGTCATGCCTCCCTTCCTAGGCACACATTGCACTAGACTCACCCACTCACTATCTGAAATTGGGTATATAATACCTGCATCTAAAAGCTTCACCACTTCCTTCTTCACAACTTCTTGCATGTTTGGATTTAACTTTCTTTGCCTCTCCCTCACTGTTTTGCATCCTTCTTCAAGGTTAATTCTATGCATCACCATATTGGGGCTAATCCCCCTAATATAAAAAATTTGCCACCCTATGGTTCTCATCCTCTTTTTAATAGTCTCTACCACTTTCTCTTCTTACTCAACATTCAATTGGTTGGAAATGATGATGGGTAAGGTGGTCCTTGCCTAAAAATGTATATCTTAGGTGAGAAGGTAAGGGTTTTAGTTCTAAAGTGGAAGGCTTTACAATGGAAGGTTGTGTGGGTGCATCCTCTCTCTCTCACCCTCCTTATATAATTCCTCTTCACTCATACTCTCATCTCTATTCACTTCAATAATTTTCTCAACTTCCTTTTCATTTTCCTTTTGAACCTCCTTCACACAATCATCCACAACATCAATCTTCACACAAGCATGTCCATCCACCAGTTTCTTCAAAGATTTAGTCATATTGAATTTAACCTGTTCATCACCAATTCTCAAAATTAGTTTTCCTTCATGCACATCAACTAATGCCTTACCAGTATTCATAAAAGGGCCTACCTAAAATTAAGGGACAATTTCTATCTTTTTCAAAATCCAACACAACAAAATCAACAGGAATTATAAATTTATCCACTTTTACTAGAATATATTTTACTACCCCAAATGGTCTTTTGATGGATTGATCTGCAAGTTGGATAAGCATGAATGTTAGCTTGACGTCTCCTAGCCTCAATTTCCTGAAAATAGACAAAGGCATCAAGTTAATACTTGTGCCTAAATCATATAAGCATTTAGAAAATTCAAGATCACCAACAACAAAT